>OY725328.1:50738948-50889337 GCA_963242795.1 Inga leiocalycina | reverse complement strand
AGCTAGTTTTTTGGGCCTGAAAAAAAGTTAGCAAGTTAAGAGATACTCTATTTAGCTCTTTTGTTTTTGTGACAATACTCTATTTAGCTTTTCTATCCCAATGCATCATATTTACAATCTTTTTTTTTTTTTGGGAACTTGCACACTTCATTTCAAGCCTTAATGTTCAATGAATGGTGACATATTCTATAAACAGAGTTGTTAGTGTTAGTCCACATTTGGCGGTTCATCTTTTTAATCATTATTTTTCCGTGCAAACATTAATCCCCCCACATCAGTAGCCGTAATATTAAGTACTCATAATTATGACCACCCTATATGTGTTTTTTTCTACAAATTTGTGGTACGTATAAATTATAATTAGTATATTGAATAAATTTCATCGGAATTTTGTTTACTGTCTACTATTTATTTTCCAGTCAATTAATGAAGATTAAAGAAACAATGGTAATAAAAGTAAAAAGTAGAGAAACGAAGAGGGCTCCATTTTGAAACTTACAAAGCATATCTTTAGGCTACCGGAGAAGCAGTCATTCACCATTATCTGGATGCTTCAACAAATATCTCTCTCTGTGGAAGATGAATGATCTCATTGGTATTCTTCTTTGAGCTTACCATTTGACTGGTACAAACAGACACAGTGTTTACTTGCCATTTAATCTCAATTCTTTTTGTCATTCTTTCTCTTTTCTTTGTTCTTCAGTTTTCACAATGCTTTTTCTTTATCAATGGCGGTACTTCAAACATAACCTTTCAACCTGACTTCATTTAAAGAAGCACTTGCCTCAGTTGATTAAAAAAAAGGATCTGTGAAGGCCTGAGTTAAAGATCATGGAGGAATCAGTGTCGAACAACAAGCAAAGAACTGAAGTAGACAGGATCAGTGGTTTGCAAGACTCATTGCTTCTTCATATTCTCTCTTTTCTTCCCCCTAAATATGCAGTTGCCACAAGCCTCTTGTGCAAGAGGTGGAGGCCACTCTGGCGTTCTCTTCCCACTCTTGACTTTAAATCAAAGAACTTTCCGCATCTTAAATTCTTTGTTCAATTTGTAGACAAAATGGTCAAATTGGTAGATATGAAATCTGTGAAAAAGTTTGTTCTGGATTTTGATGGTTATAAACCTCTTCGAAAGACTAGCAAATGGATTGAAGCTGTGATTAGTAGCAAAACTGAACATCTGGAGATACATATGGGTTGGGGTGCTGCATATGAGTTGCCCTCTAGTGTTTTCACTGCCAAGAACATTACGGTTTTGAAGTTGAGTATAGTAAGGGTGGTGGATACTCTTTCCCATGTTAATTTTCCTTTGCTTGAAGTATTGCATTTGAAAGATGTAAAATTTTCAGATTTTACAAGTTTGGAAATGCTTCTTAATGCATGTCCTTTGCTTAAGGACTTGATGGTAAGATATGTGGATGTAGTGGATTTTCGTCCACTCAAGATTGGAAGACTTAACCATTTGGTCACTGTAGATCTTTTTCCACAATCTCTAATTCCATTGGAAGCTTTATCTAATGTTAAATGTCTGCGCCTTTGTCAGGTATGAACCACACATGATAAGTAATTTGTTTCTTTTTTTTTTCCTTTATTTTTTTGCCCCTTGAGATTTCATTCCCTGAATTTTCAGTCTGTTTTAGTATTCTAAGCAGGATACATGTCCATTTAATCATGACATCCCAATATTTTACAATTTAACCCACCTGCAATGTGGTGCTGTCGAGTGGACTAAGATGGTGAACTGTCTTCGAAACTTCCCAAACTTCAGAACCTTGTAATTGAACAGGTTTGAACATGTTAACTTATTTTTTTAGCGCAATTAATGCCTTGATTAGTTCGTTTTTAACTTAATGTCTCCATTGTATCAGCTTGGTTCTTCATCCCATCCTGAACCAGTACTTGATGTGCCTCCATGTGTTTCAGCACATCTGAAGGAGTTCATTCTTCTTTGCTTCAAAGGTTCTGACGGTGAGTCTGAAATGACAAAATTTATGATGAAGAATGCTCGAGCTTTGAGGACTATCTGCCTTTGTGCTGGTTCAATCGAGCATAAGCTCCCGAGGTTCAAAAAATTTGCATCGTTCCTCAGATCAGGCTCTGAGTCTGAGAGTTGCAGTCAAATGCATGAAGAACCACTTGTATTTATAGTTTCTTAATTCTTAATACTCCTCAACTTTCTTGTTATGTGACCCAGTAAGACTGACCAATGTAAAGGATTAATTTCTTCTTGGTTATATAATGGAAGAACATGAAGGAAAATGGGAGAGGACAACCTCAGAGGGTCTTAGTCAGGTTGAAAAGTGGTTGAAGATGATCCTTTGTTCAATCCAGTTCAGATTGGGCTAATGAAATCAACTCAACTGCACTTCCTTTTCTCTCGTCTTCAATGTCATTCTGAAAAGTGGTTGAAGATGATCCTTTGTTCAGTCCAGTTCAGATTGGGCTAATGAAATGAACTCAACTTCACTTCCTTTTCTCTCGTCTTCAATGTCATTCTGATGTTAGAATTTTATTAGTGTTGCTTCAATGTTGATAGGTTCTTTTGAATGGGTTTTGTTTATGTGGCTAATACTAGACAATGGGCTTCACTTATTGAAGAAATGGTTAGTGTCATGTGTAAGCACTCGGAAGGCGTGAGATAACTTTGGTTTAAAAAAATTTATAATTTTTTAAATAGTATTGTAATAATTAAATATGATGATCAATATATTTTTTTAATATATAAACTATAAAGGCAACTTTATTGAAAGTAAAATAAAACGATACATGAAATATTGAGCCCTGGGGCCTATTTGGTGGGAAGAATTTAGGGAATGGAAAAAATTCCATTCTTACTCTCTAGTTTTCTTAATCTTGGCCATGCATTCTGAAGCTAAGAAAGAATGATTTTATCTGAAATCAAGCGCCCAAGTAGGAAAGCATTTTGACTAGGCATTTCAAAATTCGAAGTATCAATTTTTTCCGTTAACAATGGCATTTTAATTTCTGATAGTTTTTGATGAGCAAATAATTTGTGCAAGTGAATATTATCCAAAGCCTAATTCATTAGGGAATAGTCAACAGACTCCGAACAATGATAAATATGTTATAAGTATTTATAAACCTCTTCTTGAATTGAAGTAGAATCCTCTAACCATTCGCCCAGACAATTTCGAATTCTGATTATTTGTTTCTTCACACATCTTTGGATTGCAAAAAAATAAAAAGGCATGAAAAAAAAAACGTAGTGTTCCGATCTCCTTGCAACATCTAGTTGTACCTGGCCTTTTGGGATCACATCATTTCATCACAATCATACCAAAATTTTCCAATTTTCTAATGAAAGATTTAATAATGAATGCCAATATTGCAACTCCTTCAAAAATGGCTTTGTAACATAGTGACACATAAGTTTTTTTTGTGTAAGTGGAGGGTTATGAATTCAATCCTACTTATAACTTTAAGTCATTGGTGCCTACCTCTTCAATTAGGGGGAAAAAAAATATTGCAACTTCTTCCAAAGCAAAAATATTTGAAGAAATGTTACCAATTGAGTATTTGTTGGTGAAATGCGCTTGAGTCTTATATTGTTCCGATATGCCCACGAACTTGGGATACTTCCCCATTAATTTGATAAAAGAGAATATTACTCCCTCCTGTCTTTATTATAAGATATATTTGGGTAGTTGATCTTAATCTTAAATATAAGATATAATTTTCAAATTTGTCAATCTTTTCTCAATTATCCTTATTCATGCTTCCTCAATAATAACTAAAGAAAAGAAGGAATAAATGAATTAAGGAAAATGACTAAGACATTTTAAAAATACATATCACATAATGTAATACTTTAATTATTCATCAGCACATGACTTATACATCAACTTAGGCACCCTCATAGATTGGTTTCTTATCACATAATTTCAATAAAATAATTAATTAGCAATTAATTTCTTGATTATTGCTTAAAGGACAAGCAAGGAGTGATCACACATTTGAACACCCCTAACCCTATAAATAAGAGATGCTTCCTTCAGTTACTACTCACACTGCGGTTGAATTTTCTGGATCTCTCTTATTGTCTCCATACTTGTGTGTATGAGCATTTGAACCGGTACACCCGTTCTTCTTTCTCCTTATTTTCCTCTAGAAAGCTTATATGTTATGGGTTAGTTAATTGAGTGGATTGAAAATTTATTATTATTTTTTTGAATTTTTTAATAGTCAAAACTTATATATAATTTAAGTTGAAAAAATATCTTATATTTTCGTTTCGGGAATCACTGTGATTCAGTATTTGAAATTCTATATATATATATATATATATATATTTGTAATTGTACCTTTTAACCCTAATCTAATCTAATCTCCATTTTCATTCTCTCTTTTTCCTTATAGCAGGCTTAAGTGAGGATCTCAAATTTCTATTCTGCTTTGAGCTCCCCATTTAATTGGTACGTACGAACCATCCTTCTCTCACCATTTAATCTCATTGTTTTCCTCCCTTCTTTCTTTCTTTTTTTCCTTTGTTCTGCATTCTTCACACTATTTCTTAATATTCTTCTTTTTTGTAGAATAAATAAAGGATATAAATGTAATGTATATTAGTTAGGTAAATGTGATTTTGTAATTAGAGGGAAGTCCCAACTAAGGACTAAACACTGAGCCTATATATATGGACTGAGAAGTATTGTACAAAGATGTTTTTACGTTTTTATTTTTATCAAGTTGATAATAGAATTGAATTCTCAGTCAATAACAGGGCCTATTTTAACATGGCATCAGAGCCCATGGGTTCCAAATGAAGAAACAGGTAAGTAAAACGTGCGACCCGACTCAACCAATCTTGACTAACTATGCTTCATTTTTCCTCCACTATGTGTACGCTGTTCATCTTTCTTGAAACAAATTAGGGCATGAAACCATGCCTATGTGGAGCGTCCGTGTGGAGCCTCGATCATCTTGACTGCCACGACAAAATTCTTGCGGCGATTGAAGTTTACAAGAGGAAAATCGGCTGATTTCTTCGAAAAAACTATGATTTCCACGGATTGAAAACCCTTCATCGTGATTCTTGCCAGCTTCAAAAACTGGAACAAAGTGCCGATCCATGAACATCTGCAGATTTTTCGGTGGCTCATCTTGATTCTTGAGACCTCCAAGACCGAAAAGAAGTTCGATCAGGCTAGTTCTCTAGCAGCTGAAACACGTGAGCTTCCTTGTGATCCCCGATTCAAGTTTCCAAGTAAGAGCGCAATATTTCCTTCAGTGTTCTTGTTCGCGATTCTTGGTGAATTTTCCTGGTAACTGAGTGATTTATGGTTTGAGATCTTAGTCTTTTGGATTAATATCGAGATTTACCGAGATTTGCATTTCTTTGGATGTTTACATCGAAAATCATCTTCTGAATCTGTGTGTTTCTGAATTTGTGAGAGTACTCGCTTAAGAAGATTCCCTGGTTTTTCAAAGGCTGGCAGTGTTCTTCTTATTTCAGTACGTAAACTACTCTGCAATTCTCAATTCTTATTCGAATAACTACATATCTCCCAATGGCTCAGTCTATCGAAGGAAAGTCCACTGATGTAGATTTTCAACATCCATTGTATCTGCATCCTACGGACACTCTGGCTGTCAACCTTGTATCCCAAACTTTAATTGGTTCACAGAATTATGCTGTCTGGAGTAGATAAATGAAACTTGCTCTTCATGGGAAGAACAAGTTAGGTTTCATTGATGGCACCTGTCTTCGTGCAAATCAAGAACCAGGCCATCGCAGCCAGTGGGATAGGTACAATTCGGTAGTTTTATCATGGTTGATCAATTCTATGGATAAAGAAATTGCTAGTGGAATAGTGTTCTCACAGGATGCACATATGGTTTGGATGGATTTAAAAGAACGTTTTGACATAGTTGATGGGGCTAAAATATTTTCTCTCCATCGCTCCATCAATTCCCTTGTTCAAGGCAATCTCTCTGTCTCTGCCTATTACACAAGGTTGAAGGAACTATGGGATGAGCATGCCTCTATTGTCCCAATTCCAAGCTGTCAATGTCAGTCCTCCCAAGATTACTCTAAAATAGTAAGGGAACAGCGGCTGTTCCAGTTTTTAATGGGGCTTAATGAAGGGTTTCATCATGTTAGAAGCCAAATTCTTCTCATAAACCCACTGCCATCCTCCAATCAGGCTTGTTCCATGATCATTCAAGAGGAAACACAAAGAAATATGTCCTACCAAGCTCCACTCAATCCTTCTGAAGGTATTATCATGACTACTAATACTACTAGAGGAGACAGAGGTCGAGGAAGAGGAAGACGTGGCCGAGGATGTTCCTAAGAGCTGTGTACTCATTGTAACAAGTTTGGAAGAAGATGAAACAGCAATAACTCCTATGGAACAAAACTTGAAGCTTTCCGCTGCTGAAACAAAATCAGACTACTATATACAAAATCCGGGAGTGTATCGAAGACTGGTTGGTAAGTTGCTCTATTTAACTTTAACCAGACTTGACATTTCTTTTACTGTACAGGTTCTGTCCCAGTTTATGCAAGAGCCAAAAGAGTCTCATATGAAAGCTGCATTGAGGCTGGTATGGTACCTGAAAGATACTCCAGGCAGAGGAGTTTATATTTCAGCAAAGAGTTTGCTGAACGTTGAATGCTTCTGCGATTCTGATCATGGGGCATGTCCAGATTCAAGAAGGTCTGTCACTGGGTTCCTAGTAAGATTGGGAGGATCATTTATATGCTGGAAATCCAAGAAACAGACAGTTGTGTCCATATCTTCTGCTGAAGCAGAATATAGGGCATTGAGAATGGTTGTGGCTGAGCTTACTTGGATCGTGGGGCTATTAAAAGAGCTGCATGTTCAAGACATAGAACCTGTAAGGTCTATTGTGACAGTAGATCAGCTATTCACATTGCAACAAACCTGGTTTTCCACTAGCGAAACAAGCATATCGACATAGACTGTCATTTTGTAAGACAAAAGTTAGTAGAAGGGATGATAGAGTTCAAACACCTTCGATCAGACGAACAACTTGCTGACATTCTGACAAAAGCACTTGGAAGTTCGCAACATGATTTTATATTATGCAAGATGGGAACTTGTAAATATAAGGTTCCCAACTTGAGGGGGAGTGTAGAATAAATAAAGGGTATAAATGTAATGTATATTAGTTAGGTAAATGTGATTTTGTAATTAGAGGGAAGTCCCAACTAAGGACTAAACACCGAGCCTATATATATGGGCTGAGAAGTATTGTACAAAGACGTTTTTACGTTTTTATTTTTATCAAGTTAATAATAGAATTGAATTCTCAGTCAGTAACAGGGCCTGTTTTAACATTTTTCCTCAGTCTTTTTTAATACAAAAAATTGCAGGCCACAATTGATAAAAAAATGTTCTTAATCCAAGAAGTTGCCATAATTGAGAGGATCTCGATCTGAAGGCCTCAGCTAAAGGTTATGGAGAATTCAGCGCCAATAAACAAAAAACCAGACAGGATCAGTGATTTGCCAAATTCTTTGCTTCTTCATACTCTCTCTTTTCTTCCCCTTGAAGAAGCAGTTGCCACAAGTCTCTTATCCAAGAGATGGAGACCACTTTGGCTTTCCCTTCCTTCATTTTACCTTAACCATGAAGACTTTAGGAGCCTTACATTCTTGTAAAAATTTGTAGACAAATTGCTCAAGTTGGTAGATTTGAAATCTATCAAAAAGTTTGTTCTTTCTTTTAATTGTCTTATACGTGATGCGCATTTTAGACCTCGGAAGATGACCAAGTGGATTAATACTGTAATTAGTAATAAAGTTGAACATCTGGAGCTACAGTTGTACCTATATAGGTACCTAAAGAAGGATGGTTACTATGAGTTTCCCTCTGCTGTTCTCACTGCTAATAACAACAAGGTTTTAAAGTTGAGTGGCTCCGGAGTAAGCTCGAATACTCTTTCCCATGTTAGTTTGCCTTTGCTTGAAGTATTACATTTGAAATATGTAATGATGGGTACTCTTTCCCATGTTAATGTGCCTTTACTTGAAGTATTACGTTTGAAAATTACTAAATTTTCAGATTTTATTAGAAGATTGGAAATGCGTATTTCAGTATGTCCTTTGCTTAAAAACTTGGTACTAGAATTTGGGGATAGAAACTTTCACCCTCCACTTGAGGTTCCAAGACTTAACCATTTGGTCACTGCAAATGTTCCATAATCTTTGATTCCGTTGAAAGCTTTGTCTAATGCTACATTTCTACACTTAAATCGCCCTTGGGTATGATTCTTGCTTGAGAGCTGCAGTGGACTGCATAACCAGCCGTTTGTATTTATGATTCCTCGTCTTTATTCTAGTCTTGATTTATGATTTCTCCCTTGATACCTTTGTTCAAATATTCCTCAATTTTGTGGTTATGGGAATAATTGCATCTTCATTATATAATGGAAGAAGGAAGGAAAATGTGAGAGGACATCTCATGACAAGTTTGGTGGTCTTGAGGCAGATTCATACGTGATTGAAGATTCTGTCTTTATTGCTTCCAATTCTGGCTAGGCTAATAAAATCAACTCAAATTCACACCCTTTCTTCTTCTCTACGATGTCCTTCTAATGTTAAAACTTTATTAGATGATGCTTTCCGGAAATATACAGATCTTAACAATCAAGATTCCAAGAGTATTATGCATCCTATCATGCCGTGTTCAAGTTTACTACTCGCTGTCCATCACACCCTTTCTTTATTGCATCTTCTTGGGGTTTGTTTACATTTTATCGCGGATGCTAATTGCATTTTTTTTTTTTTATCGCGGGTTTGTTTGTTTGTATTTTTGCCAAAATGTCTGCTCGATATTACTGGTCATGATTAATGGACTTTTGCGTTGTCCAAAACACCTTCCATGCTTATTCCAGTTTGTGTAAGCTTTTCCATTTAAAAAAAATATACTTATTTTTTCATTTAAATCACCTTTGTGAAATTTTTAAAAAAAATCATAATATAAAAAACTGAATTTTTTATTTTTATTTTGAGAAACTACTTTGAGGAGTTTCTGAAAATAAGCAAATGCCGTAGATAAAAGAATGCTATACAATTAAGAAGATACGCATAAATACAATAAAATTTAAAAATAACTAAATAATATATCATTTTTATGGATAAAACACAAGAAGATATTATAAAATCTTAAAATTAGTAAATAATAACCGCTTTTTGTCATTGAAGTGAAATCAAATGCAAAACTATATACAATAAATTACATCTCATAAATATTTTTAAAATGTCTAAAAATCATTTATTTTTTAAGCGTAAACAAATGAGCTTTTGATTCATCTTTACCATGGAATGAAAACCGGACCGGCCAATCCGACCGGAAAACTGGTGAACCGGTACCAGGTCTGGTCCGGTCAGCTACCTGTGAGGATCGAGTCGACCCTGCCGGTTTCATAGTGACTTGGCCAAATCGTCGAGTCTAGTGGTTTGGCCGAGTCACTAAGAAAATTTGATTTTTGTCCCAAAACGGCGACGTTTTGGGACATTTAAAAAAAAATCTCACTTGGATAGATCGTGTGAGCGAAAGGCAATCAGTTTCAGAGATTGAGATTCAGAACTTCAACTCCCTCCCTTGCGAGCCTCGACCCTGTGCCCTAGCCCCTGGTTGAACGGTGAACGGCGAATGGCGAACGACAGTGGTTGCTTGAACAACGAGTGACGACGGCGAGCAAAGAGGAGCAAGCGATAACTGTGAGCGACGGCGAGTCGGCGATTGTTTGAAGGTATTTTCATTTTCTGATTAGATTGGTCTTTCTTTTTATTGTGCTGTGTTGAATTGTTGATGAGAATCTCCCATGACTAGCATTTGTAATACCCTGAAATTTGGGATTTAAGGCTTGAGAATAAGTCTAAATTAAGTGGACTGCTAAGCCCCAATTTAATAGGAGCTCAAATTTATTCCCTAATGATTCTTATATATTTAGGGTATTAAGAAAGTAAAATGGTGAACTTTGGAGAATATAATTATGTTTTCAGTGAAATCGCTTATGAGGTAGTGAGCTTATCATGTGATTTTGAATGACCAAATGATGATAAAAACTTATGAAATTTTACAGGATTAAAGTAGACATCCTACGCTTTAATTTGATAGGTCATATGACTCAATTAGAGCTATATACAAAAATATATGAATTTTTGAACTTAGCCCAGAAAAACTGGAAATTTTCTGGAACAACATGTAAAGATTGAAATTCCGGGAATTTTGTGATTCCATCTAGCAAAATTCTATATTTTTCCTTGAAACTAGACTCAATAAGAGTTCTATAGGCTTTGGAATCACTCTAATTCAATTTTTCTAGAATTAGTTATGATTTTTCAAAGTTTGGGCATAAATCTGCCAAAACTTTGTAAAAATCCGAATTTTGGAAAATTGACAAATGAATAAAGTAATATTATATAATATAAGATATAACATCATCATCTTCCTCCCAAGTTCATTTTTGGCGTGAAACAGTAGCTGAAAGAGTGAAAGAATGTTCATATTTTTAGAGAGAGAAAGGAGAAGAAATCTCGCAAGGTAAGCTGATTCCTCCGACGATTTAGCTCTTAACGCGGATAACTCCGATCCTAAGCTACTCCTTTATGTTCTTTAAGGTTTGGAAGCTCATTTTTCATGGTTAAGAAGGTTAGGGTTTCAGCCAAGAAGAGGAAAAGCCAGAGGGAGCTTGAGGTAACTTCCAAACCTTCGTATATTGACTATTCTAGCTGTTGTGGGCAATTTAATCGATGAAATTTCGCCGGATTGTCATTGGTTTTAATTTTTGGAAATGGGTTGGCCTAGAGGTTATGCTGCCCAAATTGATACTAAATGGTAGTTGTAACCTAATGGAATAGTCAATAAAGTGGTTAGGAGTAGAAATAAACGTGTTTACAGAGCCGAAACCGAAAAACCCATATAATTCGGCCAGGGCTGTAAATGGGTCTTAGAGTTGGATTTTCAATAATTTGATGGTTCCATTGAGTTCAGGAGCGAAAATTAGGTTGGGTTATAGTTGGTCACTTTTTCGGAAAAGGCCGAAAAAGCATAATTACAAAAAGCCCATGAAACCCTTAAAGTGGGGCTGCCAAGGGTCATTTTGTAATTTGACATTGAATTTGATAATTTCAAGTCCGGAAATGGATTCCTTGGGCAAAAATATGTCATAATAGCCTATGTCAAAATATCAGAAAAAGTACAGCCGGACCAAGTACGGCCGGGCCGGGCCAGGCCTTGTTTCGGGTGGTGTTTTAGTAATTTTACAAGATAGACTCATATAACCCCCAGAAACACTATGGAAGTGTCTAAATAGTACATTTGACATTGTAGGATCGAATATGGAGCCCCGAGCTGTTTGCATGTAGATCGAGGCACACGTTTTGAGGTGGAAAAAGGGTAAAGGTAGGGGACTTACCTTACTTGCATGTATTTGATATATTTGCTTGTGAGTGATGTATGTGATTGCTTTACTTGATTATGTAGAGCATACTTGAATAAATGAAGCTCGGTTTATGTTTTCGCTGTGACCATAGTCTTGTTGCATGAAACATTGAGCATGTAGAAATGTCATTATGGGGCATACATCTAGATAAAGCTAACATGTCTACACATAGGATCTATCATGCATGCACTATGGTATCTGTTTTCTACTGAGATTCTCTCAAATCTCACCCTCCCCTACCAACAATTTAGACAGGAAGAGTTAGAAGATACGCTAGAACAAAGAAAAGAACCGTACGAGGGGATTGCAGTGGTGGAACGAAGACGGGAAGATGTCTCTGTTTCACTCGGATGGGTTTAGACATCCTGGTAGCCCTGTGCGGCTAGATTGATGGTAATTATTATATATGAACCCCTATGGGGAATTTCTGTAATCGAGCACTTTTTATCAGTATATTCATGTTATTCCTGTGTTGCCTACCGAACCGCATATCATTTTCCGTGAATACTCTGGTAAAGGTGAAATTAAAATAAGGGCGTGACATCATTCTTAACTCATTTGACTATGGTTGATGAATGATGTTATTGGCTATCTTTTTGACTATTTTGATGTTATTGGCTATGTTTGATGCATGATTATTGATATTGTTATGTTTTAACTTTATTTTGATGTTAGTTATGGGTTTGCTTTGAAGAATTAACTAGGTATTTTAACTATTTTGATGTTAGTGATGACTTATGAGTTATGAATGTTGATTATTTTGTTATTGTCAATTAAATTGAAATATTTTAATATGACCGGTTGACCACTGGTTCGACCACCGATCCGACCCCGGTTGACCCATTGATCCTTGAACTTGTGCCCTGACCGGTTCATTAACCGGTCCGGTTTTTCGTTCCTTGATCTTTACTAAAAAAAAATCTGT
Source organism: Inga leiocalycina (assembly GCA_963242795.1). Taxonomy (NCBI): domain Eukaryota; kingdom Viridiplantae; phylum Streptophyta; class Magnoliopsida; order Fabales; family Fabaceae; genus Inga; species Inga leiocalycina. The sequence goes on along the minus strand of OY725328.1, from coordinate 50,876,974 downwards.
CCAAGTTTCTATTCACGATCTGAAATTATTTTCAGTATCATGAGCACTGAAATTTAAACTAATTTTAATTGAAGATATCATAACTTAGGGTTATGAAAAATAAATATCTAATTTCAGATAAAAATAAAAAATGATCTAGGTATTCTCTTTTTATTAAAATTCTTTGAGGTACGAAAAATTTTAAAATAATGGGAAAGTATTTGGAAAACCAATATGTGAGAGGAGTCTTTAAAATTCAAGGTCAATACATTTATAAAATTAAAAGGGAAAATTAATCTTTTAATTCCTCAATTTTTACTCACTTATATATCCGTTCTTTAATTTTTAGTTCCTTAATTTTTAGCTCGTTTATGATTAAATCTCTTACTTTTTTACTGTAATATAAAGTTTGTCCTTATCTATTGGATTTCTTGTCACACCCTTATCTTATTTTCACTTATTTTAGAGAATTTGCGGAAAATGATACGCAGTTCAGTGAGCAACACAGGAATAACATAAATATACTGATATTATATACATGATTACGAAAATTCCCCATAGGGGTTCGTACTCGATAATTACAATTAACATAGCCTCATAGCGCTATGTGGGTGTCTAAATCCATCCCAGAGAAATGGAGATATTTTCCTGTCTTCGTTCTACCACTGCAATCCCCTCGTACGGTTCTCTTCTTTGTTCTCAGATACATTATGTCTTCTCCTCTCTAAATTGTTGGTAGGGGAGGGTGAGATTCTGGGGAATCTTAGTAGAAAAGTAATACCAATATTCATACAAGATAAGTGCTTAATGCATGACATGCTTGCATTACATAACTCATGCTCATACAATGACATATCTACGTGCTCAATGTTTTAAATAATATACTTATGGTCATAATATAAACAGAAACATAGCTTTAATTTTTCATATATGTTTCACAAAATCAAGCAAAGCAATAACATGCATCAATACACCAGCACAAATATCAAATACATACAGGAGATGTAAGTTCCCTACCTTAATTGTCATTCCTTGATCTTCGAATAACATGCCTCGATTTGTGTGCCAATCCCTTGGGCTCTCTACTCAGTCCCAAAACGTCAAATGTATAGTTTAGACACTTCTATAGTGTTTCTGGTGGTTATATTAGTCTATGGTAAAAATTTACCAAAATGCCCCCGGACCTCGGCCTGGCACCGCCGTACCCAGCCCGATGACACGTTTTCCCAAAATTTTGACTAGGGCTATCTTGACTTATTTTTGCCCAAGGAATCCATTTCTGGGCTCATAATTACACAATTTAGTATTAAATTACAAAAATACCCTTGACAGCCCTTATTTCAAGTTTTAATGGTATTTTCGTAATTATGCTTTTTCGGCCTCTACCGAAAAAGTGACCAACTGTAACACCACCTATATTTGCCCACTGAATCCAATGGAACCATCCATTTCATGAAAATCCAGCTCTTACCCCCTATTCTGACCTTGGCCGAAAGTTTCTCAAGAAAAAGGAAAAATGGAGTTTTTGTGTTTACGCTTCCAAAGCTTGTACTTTTCCACTTCTAATCCCTTATTAACTTATTTAAACACTTCTTAACCATGATTCAAAGAAATTTAGGCAGCATAACCCCTTAGAGTTATAGCTTTTCCAATTTTCCAACTCAACCAAAAATAATCAAACTAACAACAAACTTCAACACCAACTTCATACAAGTATAGATTTGAGTTTGGTGTAGTTACCTCTTAGGCTTCTTGGTTTCTCTCTCCCTACGTGCCCTATCTCTCTTCTCCTTGAGCTAACAATGAGTCTTCAAGATCATAGATTCATGAAGAATCAAGGTTTAGAGAAGTATCTAAGGAAATGCTTCAAGAAAAACTAAAGAAACCAACTCTTACCTTAGCTTCTTCTTCTTCCTTCTCTCTAACTCTTTAAGTTTCTCCAAGCTCTCTCTCTCTCTCTTCTTTCCTTTAGTGTGATAGAAATGTGTGAAGGAAAGGCAAGGGAAATGCTTCATAAACTTCCTTCCTTAATTCTACACCATTGATTTAATCAAAGGACCATAATGTGACACTTGTCACAATTCTCCTTTCTTCAACACTACTACAAAAAGGGGCTTTAGTGGCGTAGCTCCTGTGGCATTTGTTTAAAGAAGCGCCAAAAATAATTATTTATTTATTTAAAATAAAAAATATTTGAAAGCTTTGGCGCTTACAATTATAAACGTCATAATTGACATTAACCTTACATGACGTTTCTCTGAACAAGCGCCAAGCAAGGCCTTCAATTTTTTTTTTGAAAAAACAATAGGAAGCTTTGGTGTTTTATGTGGAAATGCCAAAGCTTCCTATATTTGAAAAATGGGTAAAAGCTTCCACATATATTAAAAAAAGAACGAAGATCTGGGAAGCTTTGGCGTTTTATAATTAAACGCCAAAGCTTCCACATATATAATAAATAAAATACGAAGGATATGAATCATATGATCATTGCAGACTTTTTTTGGATCAAGATATATGAATGGGAAAGCTTCCATTACAACTTAATACACGAAGAGGAAGCTTTGTTTTAAAAAAAAAAATATGGAGAAGCTTTGGCGTTTTTGATAAAAACGCCAAAGCTTCTATTACAAAAAAAAAAAATAGGGGAAGCTTTGGCGTTTTTTAACAAAATGCCAAAGCTTCCATTACAACTTAATATTCACACAGAGGAAGCTTTGTTTTAAAAAAAAATAATAATGGAGAAGCTTTGGCGTTTTTGAAAAAAACGCCAAAGCTTCTATTAAAAAAAAATAGGGGAAGCTTTGGCATTTTTGTTCAAAACGCCAAAGCTTCCTCAATTATTAAAAAATCAAGGAATTGGTTCAGACAAGAGCTTTGGCATTCACCGAAGGGAGAAGAATAATTGAATCACGTGAAAGCTAGCTAGCTTTGGCATTTAGTGAAAAGGTAAGTCAAAAAAGAATGGAGAAGATGATCACGTGAAAGCTTCCATTTACAAGGCAAGTCATATTTGTTTTTTCATTGACAAGGCAAGTCATATTTGTTTTTTTCTTTGGCCATCCGACAGCTCCTTGAAGATCAGGTTGGACATATAAATCACTTTATGTATTTGCGCATTGAAGAAGTAGTCATATTTGCATCTGCGCATTGAAGAAGATACTCACGCTCATAATCTTCCTTGCCCTCACGTCCTCAGCTCCCTAGACCGTTGAAAGCCATCGTCAGAGCTCGTTGTTGGGAAAGAATCACAGGTTGGCCATTTACTTGATGAGAATCATGACTTCTTTTACAATATGCCTTTATACTTAGCTTGGTGGATCACACAATGGTTTTTTTTTAATTACAACTATATTATGATGGTTGGCAATTGGCATTTCTGAAGTATTCAAAGCTGCTTGCTTTGATTCCCTGTACACAGCCCCACCATTAATTAGTTCCCTCTGATTCCCACTTTGATCCATGTTAGTGATATGAACTTGGTATTAATTGAAGTGACCAACAGGAAGCCATATGCGGCAGCAGGGCTCCTTATAAATGCACATGTACAAAACGCCTAGGACATGTTAAAAAAATTATAATAGAAAAAAAAATTCAGTCAGCTTTAATTTATTTATTTTTTAAATATTTTTTAAAGGAATTTTTGGCGCTTTCTAAAGAAGCGCCAAAGGTTTCAGTTTTGTTTTATAACATTAATGGCGCTTATATAAAAAGTGCCATAGATACTCACACCTTTTTTGGCACTTTTTATATAAGCGCCATAAAAGGTAATATAAATGTTAAAATTTTTTAACACCCGCCATTGTTGCCGCTAATATCGCTTTCCTGCTTTTCTTTTCTATTTGTCCCCACCCCTTTCCTCTGTTTGACCTAGCGACAAGTAGAAGCTTCTTTGGTCCCCCACTTGCTATTTTTTTTTGTCTTCTCCTCGTGCAAATATTTGTAAACATTTGTTCGCCACTTTCATTACAGCATAGAGCTTCGTTGCGGTACAAAGCTTCCTCCCACACGTGTTCTTTTTCTCTTTGGCTGGTTGCAGTACAAAGCTTCCTCCCTCGTGTTCTTTCTCTTTTTGGCTGGTTGCAGTACAAAGCTTCTTACAGAAGCTCCTGTAAGTGTTGTTTATTTTTTAACATTTTATTCACATTTTTTTTAATTAAAATATGTTTGACTATTATATATTTGCTTATACTTTTCTATCGAAGTACATGTTGTCAATAGTGAAAGAGTTGGGAATGGCACCGTTGAAATGGTCAAATTGGGTAGAAATGTTATAAATGCCGTTGGTAGTTTAATCAATGATTATTTTGGAACCAATTAATTTAATAAACGCAGGGTTGTATTTTTGTTGGCTTGTTATGGACCCAATTATTTTAATTACGATATGTAGTAGTGTTGGCCAATATGATTTATTTGGTGGTGAGCTGTGAACATTATTTAGATGTTGTGGGATTAATTGGTTGATTATTTGTGATTTAAGAAGAGTGTTTAATATTTTGTAAAACTTTAAATTTTGGAATGTTATGCTGCTGAATTTACTTTTTTTAAAAAATAAATAATAAATAAAGAGAACTTTAAGAGGCAAGCAACTGACCACTTATAAAAATATATATGTTTAACGTATAGATGGATCGAAAATGGATGTCATATAATCGGTGCTCAAGAGAATATATTGATGGGGTCAAAGAGTTTATTAGATTTGCAAGCGAGCATGTAAATGATCCTAACAAAATCCTATGTCCTTGCTTATCTTGTTGTTATGGAAAGCGGATTAGTCCACTTGATTTGCTAGATCATTTAGTGTGTCATGGAATTGATCAATCATATACACGATGGACAAGGCACGGTGAGACGGATGATGCAGATCGTGGTCAAATACATACCATGATCGGTGCTTCAAATGAGTTTGACTCAAGCATGTGTGATGAAGATGATGGTCTTCAAGAAATGCTAAATGCAGTTGAAGGGGTGCTTCATAATCGTCCTCAACAATATGAGAAGTTGAAAGGTGATGCAGAGAAGCCATTATATGCTGGTAGTACTAAATACACAAGATTGCTAGTAGTGTTGAAATTGTACAATTTTAAAGCACGCTATGGATTGAGTGATTCTGGTTTCACCGCACTACTTGAACTTGTGCAAGATATGCTCCCAGAAGAAAATGTACCTCCTACCAAGACATATAAGGCAAAGCGAATACTTTGCTCTACAACTGGCATGGGTTATGAGAAGATTCATGCATGCCCTAACGATTGCATATTATTTCGAAATCAATATGCAACGTTAGAGAAGTGCCCTAAATGTAATGCATCTCGATATGGGAAAAAGAAAGGAAAGAGTCCCTCGAAGGTCATATGGTATTTTCCAATTATTCCAAGATTCAAGCGATTATACAGTAATGAGGAGATTGCTAAGTTGTTGACGTGGCATGCAGATGAAAGGATTGAAGACACGAACCTTAGGCACCCTGCGGATGCCCCTCAATGGAAAAAAATTGATCATGACCATCCTGACTTCGTGAATGAAGAAAGGAACCTACGCCTTGCACTTTCAACTGATGGAATCAATCCCCACGAGGTTCAGAGTAGCACACACAGTACATGGCCAGTGATATTGATGATTTATAACCTTCCTCCACACTTGATCATGAAACGCAAGTATATGATGTTGTCTATGTTAATTTCTGGGCCAAGGCAACCTGGAAATGATATAGATGTATACTTGGCTCCTTTAATTGATGACTTGAAGCTATTATGGGAAGAAGGCGTCAATGTGTATGATGGGTACAGGGAAGAAAGTTTCAATTTGAAAGCCATGTTGTTTGGCACAATTAATGATTTCCCTGCTTATGGTAATTTGTCTGGATATAGCGTGAAAGGATATTGTGCGTGCCTTATATGTGAAGATGACACTCATTCAATGCGACTAGATCATTGTAAGAAAAATGTATACATGGGACATCGAAGATTCTTACCATCAACACATCATTGAAGGAAGTGGAAAAAGGCTTTCAATGGTGAGTCAGAAGAAGGTAGCCCACCGAAGATGTTGACCGGTGCTCAGGTTTTTGAGAAGGTTAAGCACATGGATAACGATTTTGGCAAGCCTTTTGCAAAACAATTCGGGACAACTGGTTGGAAAAAGAATTCTATTTTCTTTGAACTTCCATATTGGAAGTCCTTGTATGTGAGACATTTTCTTGATGTGATGCACATAGAAAAAAATATATGTGATAGTCTCATTGGCACATTGCTCAGTATACGAGGAAAAAGCAAGGACAGTGTAAATGCGAGGTTGGATTTGGTTAATTTGGGAATAAGAGAAGAGTTGGCACCAGTTGAGCAAGGGCACCGTACTTATCTACCTCCAGCGGATTACACTCTATCGAGGAAAGAGAAAAAATTATTTTGTGAATTTCTGGAAGGAATTAAAGTTCCAGAGGGGTATTCTTCAAATATAAAGAACCTTGTATCAGTGAAAGAGTTGAAGCTAAAGAACCTTAAATCTCATGATTGTCATGTGCTCATGCAAAATTTCATACCGATTGGTATACGGTCAATCTTACCCAAAAAAGTAAGGAACACCATTACTAAACTTTGCATGTTCTTCAAGTTGATTTGCAGTAAAGTGGTTGATTCAACAAAGTTACTAGATTTGCAAAGGCTGATTGTTTGTACTCTGTGTGAACTTGAAATGTATTTTCCACCTTCATTTTTTGACATTATGGCCCATCTAACCGTACACTTGGTGAAAGAGGTTCAATTGTGCGGTCCAGTGTACTTGAGATGGATGTACCCGAATGAGCGATTTATGAAAATTTTAAAGGGGTATGTGAAAAATAGATATCGACCAGAGGGTTGTATAGCTGAGCGGTATATGGTTGAAGAAGCAAGTGACTTCTATGCTGACTTCCTATCAAATGTTGACCCCGTAGGTATCCCTAAGTCTCGTCATGATGGGCGAAGATTAGGGAAAGGAATGAGTGGGAAGGATGTAATAAGGATATCAGTGACTGAATGGGAACAAGCTCACTTGTATGTGCTTCATAACACTGATGAGGTTGAACCATTTGTTGACGAACACAAGGCCGCACTTCGATTGGCACATGGTGACAGGAATGAAAATTTTATAACAAAGGAACACAACAAACATTTTCCAAGTTGGTTAAAAAGGCGCATTAAAGATGAGGTGGAGAGGAATCCTGATCTAATTTCTGAAAACTTGAGATGGTTATCGAATGGACCGAGCTTAAGTGTATTATCTTATAATGGTTATGCAATCAACGGTTACACCTTCTACACATAAGAACATGATACAAGGAGCACGATGCAAAATAGTGGGGTAACACTTGTTGCTGATTCTTGGCATAGATCTAGTGTCAAAGACATGCACCCTATCTACGCACCAATGTCATACTTTGGTGTAATTGAACAAATCTGGGAGTTAGATTATACTGTGTTGAGGGTCCCTGTCTTCAGGTGTAAGTGGGTTAACAACAACAGTGGATTGTGGACAGATGAGTTAGGGTTTGTTCAAGTAGACCTTTCTAAAGTTTGGTATAAAGATTATCCTTTCATTTTAGCATCACAAGTAGAACAAGTGTTTTTCGTTCCCGATCCTGGTAAGAAGAATTGGTCCATTGTAGTTCCATCAAACAAGAATCATCAAGAACAAGTTGGTACTACAAGTAATGAATATTTGAATATTCCTGAGGATACTCTTTCCTTTGAGATGTTGTGGTCAAGATATATTGATAGAAATGAAGAAGAAGATGAAGACGAACATTTATATATGAGACATGATCATAATGAGGGGACATGGTTTTTAAATCGAACAAGAAAGAGAAAAAGATGATAATGAGTGTCTTGATTTTTCAGTATGTATGTTTTATTACATGTATTCATATATTCCAACTTAATTTACTTTTATTACTATGATTGTCAATATGCACTGATATTTTTGTCTTGTTTATTTAACTTGTAGGAAAATGGATCCACACAATGATCAAGTAGACTTTGAAGCCCACAATGAAGATGCAGTTGATCCTCACATTGAGCAAGCAGCCTTTGAAGCCGCTGTAGTCCGAGGTAGGACTGTGATGCATAAACTGATCAAACTAAGGAGCAAGGGCATTATGTTAGAGCTTGAGTGGAATGACAAGGGAAACCCAGTTGGTGAAAATGCTAGCAACTTTATTAATTATATTGGGACTATTGTCAAAGAAAGAGTCCCCATTACAATTTCAGATTGGAGACGGGCAAAGAAGGACTATTCTGCTATGCTTCTGAGTTCAGTTAAGGTAAACATTATTTACTTTATTATTCTGGTTGTTTTGTTGCATGAATTACAATCTAACAAAGCATGTGGTTTTTTTGTTACAGTCACTACAAAAAAAACGTGATTTAGTAACAGTTAAAAATAGGTATTCGTAGCGGTTCTAACCGCTACAAACTAGGTTAGTAGCGGTTAGAAAAACCGCTACTAAATCGTACGTTGCAAGAGGTTTTGTAGCGGTTCTATAAAACCGCTACTCAATCAAAAATAACCGCTACAAACTTTGTAGCGGTTAATAGTAACCGCTACAACACCCAGAGATATTTGTAGCGGTTATATAACCGCTACAAATATAAAAAATTTTATTTACAGCTTTAAAAAGAATTTTTTTTTGTAGCGGTTAAAAAACCGCTACAATTATATAAAAATGAAAATTTGTTAAAAATGACTTTTTTTATTTGTAGCGGTTAAGAAACCGCTACCAAATTTGAATTTCATGAAATTAGTAGCGGTTCTTAGAACCGCTACTAATTTCATGAAATTCAAATTTACCGCCAAAAAATTTAAATTTACCTTTAAAAAGGCGCGTTATTTAGTAGCGGTTTAATAACCGCTACAAATATTTAAAATTTTTTTAAAAATATACGTTGATTTTTTTCTTTTTTTTCAATATTATATTAAATGGTTTAATTTTTTATTATTTTATCTATTTCAATTAGTTTATTATTTAATAGTTTAACTTATTAATAAATTAAAAAGAAAAAATGTAATTGAATGTGATTAGTATAAAATTATATTAATAATATTATTAACGATAGTTAGGTAATAAGGAATTATTATGTTTTATAATATAATGTAATTGTATATGAAAATGAGATAGAGTTAAGATATATCTAGAAAAAAAGATGTTTAGAATAAATTTTATAGAAAGGAAAGAAGTATTCTAAAAGAAATTGAAAATCTTGTTACCATATTTGATCGTATTATTCAGCTCCTCTACTCATACGAAAGAAGTTGTAAATGAGAGGAAATGAAAGAAGGGTAAGGTGAAAAGAAATTGGGGAGTGTTTGAAATGAGTTGTGATAAGGGTATTTATAGGGATTTATGTATTATTTGTAGTGGTTAATGTAGCGGTTACTAATTAGTAGCGGTTATTTATATTTTTGTAGCGGTTTAATTATTTGTAGCGGTTGATGTAGCGGTTATTATTTAGTAGCGGTTATTTATTTTTTTGTAGCGGTTTAATAACCGCTACAAATATTATATTAATTTTTTTTTAAAATTTTTTTTTTACATTTTATTTTAACACAAATTTTTTGCATTTTTTGTAAAGAAAAATTTTTACACTTGAATTCTACAAATATTATTTTAATTTTTTTTACATTTGATTTTAACACAAATTTTTTGCATTTTTTTTAAAGACAAATTTTTTACAATTGAATTTGATCACTCATCGTCGCCATCCCTACAGAAATTTTGTAGAAACATTATTGTTATTGATTTATTATTAAATTTAAAAAATTTAATTGAAATGACGTGGACTTAAAAAAACTCACCGCAGTAGAGGTAAATTGTCATCGCCTTCAGGGAAGTAGTTTTCAAAACCAGCTGGCTGAAATGGCTCACTCTCGTAGGCGATGTTATCGCCTTCACCCATGTTGTAAAGGTCTCTTGGCTTTAAATGAACGACCATGTGCCAATCCCTATGCCGCTCGTCCTCGACATAATAAACCTGATGTGCCTCTGAAGCTAGAATATACGGCTCATCATCTTGAGAAATACCAGTATGAATCGGGCGTGAGAAATTGACTGATGTGATCCCTAGGTCGTCAGTTGTCAGTCTCCGAGAAGTCGTGGTATTTGCCCACAAACACTTGAACAGCGTCACGGTGAAACGGCCTTGATAATTAAGCTCGACCACATCAAGAAGCTTGCCATAGTAAGGGACGCCTCCGAACTGCATGTTGGCGTCACTGCTGCTCGCATAACTCCTTGTCCCAAATGTGCCATAAACACCCGAATTCTGTGTTTGCAATCCCTGATCCCGTGAAACCGTGCAAAACTTAAAACCATTGACATTGTATGCTGTAAACCGTTTTGCATGATCAAGAGGGCCGATTGCGAGAGCTCTGAAATCCGGTGAGTGCGGGTTGTGGTCATTTAGTATTCTGCGAGCAAACCAGCCCGGGAATTCTTTGTGGATCCTCCTATCAACTTCCGAGGATGTCTGTGTACGGATCCTGAGCTGACGCTTGACATGACTTCTGAATTCCCTGCAATTAATAATGGAAAGGCGTTAGTGAAATGAAAGTGAGAAATGTTACGAAAGATATAGATCGAATAACATACATGTGAGTGTACAATTCTTACCGTATGAAAGGCTCAACTTGACTGCAATTAATCAAGACATGTCTATGTGCTTGGAACTTCTCAGTTGCCGTTAGTTTGAAGTTCTCAGTTGCTCCAACTGGTTTACCAACACGAGGGATAAATTCTCCTGATGTCGGCGCAGGTTCAGGACAATCGTCAACACGAGGCGGGCGGTTGAAAGCCGTCTCAAGATCATCAAAGTACCTTGAGCAAAAATATAGCACCTCATCTCCTATATAGCCTTCAGCTATAGAACCTTCTGGCCACGCCTTATTCCTCACGTAAGATTTTAATTTCCCAAGGAACCTACGAAGTACATAAGAGAAAATTGATATAAAATGATGAAAAGGACGACGAGCAAACATTAAATACGGACAATAAATGAAAGCACATATTTAAAATGAGTACCTCTCAATCGGATACATCCAACGATATTGTACTGGTCCAGCGAGCTTTGTTTCATGAACGAGGTGGACTGTGAGGTGAACCATCACAGTAAAAAAGGACGGAGGAAAGATCATCTCCAAGTGACAAAGCGTAAGAATGATTTTCGACTGCAGCTGATCGAGCTCCTCAACGATCAAAACATTAGAACACAACTTCCGAAAGAAAGAACAAAGTTCCACCAAAACGATGGAAACATCGGGAGGAAGTGTATTCTTTATAGCCAGAGGGAGTAACTGCTGCATAAGAACATGTGAGTCGTGACTCTTCAGGCCAGCAACCTTTCGAGCCTGCAAGTCGACACATCGAGAAATGTTGCTTGAATACCCATCAGGAACTTTTATTTTCTTCAACGTCGCGAGGAACACATCCTTGTTCGGTTTTGTGAGGGTAAACTTTGCCGGTGTAAATCTGTCATGCTCATCTGGCCAAGCGTCTTCACGAACTCCCATGTCGCGTAAATCTTTCCTGGCTTGAAGGTGATCTTTTGTCTTGCCGGGTTCGTTAAGCAGCGTATACAGCACATTGTCGCAAACATTCTTTTCAATGTGCATTACATCAAGACTGTGGCGAAGTAAATTAGATCTCCAATACAGAAGCGTGAAGAAGATACTTATCTTCTTCCACTGCTGAGGCGCCGATGTCCTGCGCGTCTTTTGGCGAGTTTGTGCTGAATCGTCGCTTTTTCCAAACTCGACGTCAACATGCTCAAGCTGCTGTAAGATATCTGTACCGGACAAATTCTGAGGTGGTCCTCTTTTCTCTGGTTTCCCATTGAAGCGATTCCGTTGCAATCTGAACTTATGCGTTCCATCGAGAAACCTCCGATGCCCCATAAAGCACCACTTTCGGCTGTGGGGAAGGCGCAGTGCGTCAGAGTCGAAATTGCAAGCCGGACACGCCGACCCAGTGTGCACATTCCAACCAGATAATGTGCCAAGGCCAGGAAAGTCACTGATCGTCCACATCAAGGCTGCACGCATGTTGAACAAAGTCTTGCTGTGAGCATCGTACGTCTCCAAGCCGACATTCCACAGGTCAAGCAATTCCACAATAAGCGGTTGGAGATACACATCGATGTCATTGCCCGGTGCCTTTTTGCCTGGAATGATCATAGACATAATGAAATAGCTTTGTTTCATACACATCCAGGGGGGTAAGTTGTAGGGAACTAAGACTACCGGCCAAATGCTGTAACTTGTGCTAAGATTCCCGAAAGGATTGAAACCGTCGGTCGCCAACGCAAGCCGGACATTTCTGGGGTCAGTCGCAAAATCTGGAAAGTCGTTGTCAAACGTTTTCCAAGCAGCTGCATCCCGCGGATGTCTTAATTTACCGTCTTCGTTTTTATCAACGGCATGCCACCTCATGTGCTCAGCAGTTTTAGACGACATAAATAATCTTTGTAGACGAGGTTTCAAAGGGAAATACCTGAGAATATTTGCGGGTTTCTTCTTCTGCTTTTTCCCCTTCCGAATTGTCTTGTACCTCGATGTGTGACATTTCTTGCACGTCTCCCTGCTGGAATCGTCTCCCCAATACAGCATACAATCATTTGGGCACGCATCAATCTTTTGATAATTCAACCCCAACCTGTTGATGATCTTCTTGGCCTCGTAGAAGGTTGTGGGAATCTCGGCGTCGGGGAATGCATCTTGTAATAAGTCGAGCAACATCGACATTCCCTTATCCGTGATCCCACACAAGCACTTGATATGATACAATTTGATCAAGAAAGATAATTTAGAATATTTGCGACAACCTTGATATAAAGGACGATCTGCCTCATCCATCAAGCTGAAAAAATCCCGAGCTGCTTCATTCCCCATAAAAGCCGGCTTAGAGCCGTGCACTTCTTCGTTGAAGTTGTCGCCTTGAAATCCAAACGCATCAAGCACAGCATCATTCACAGGATCATCTTCATCTACTTGAACGCCTACTTGAGAACTTCGAGGAAGAGCCTCGTCATATCTAACGCCGGCCTTCTCACCATGAACTGCCCAGAACGTATAGTCCTCAGGGAAAGGCTTCACAAGCAAATGTTCCTTCACAACATTTCATGGATGCCACTTCTTGAACTTGCATTTCCAACACGGACAGACGATCTTGCCGTTACAGCTGGCGTGAGTGAATGCGAAATCTAAGAAACTGTTTAATCCGTACAAATATTCAGGAGAATTGCGCGGTAACCTTATCCATGATTTATCCATAGCTACAAGTGAGAGAGAAGAAAGTATAGAGAAGAAGAATGAGTGAGAAGATAATGACGAATGCCTAGAACCTTATATTTTGAAAATCCAACGTTTATAACTTTGTAGCGGTTATTAAACCGCTACACCAACCGCTACAGGAATTCCAACGTTTATAATTTAGTAGCGGTTACATTTATAAAACCGCTACTAATATTCAAGCCGTTAATTGGTGGGAAATTCAAAATGTACTTGTTGAGTATTTGTAGCGGTTTTATATATAAAACCGCTACTAATGTTCAAATAATTAGTAGCGGTTAAATATATTAAACCGCTACTAATATTAAAGCCGTTGGACATTAAATATAAAAATAATTTTCTAATTTGTAGCGGTTATACATGAGATAACCGCTACAAATGTGCACAAAGGCAGCAAATTTCAAAATTCAAATGATTTAAGTAAATTTGTAGCGGTTATGAGTTCAAAACCGCTACAAATATACATTTATAAATTATTTAGAAATGTATATATAATTTATTTTTTTTTAAAATATATTTAAAAAAATAAATTATATATATTTAATTTATAAAATTATTATATATTTGTAGCGGTTATGTACTAATAACCGCTACAAATCTATACATTTGTAGCGGTTTTAGTTTAAAACCGCTACAAATATTTACATTTGTAGCGGTTTTAGGTTAGAACCGCTACAAATATATATATAATTTTTTTTTTTTAAATTTAGATTTAAATCATTTATAAATTATTTCAATGCGATATAATAATATAAATATAATTATATAAAACACAATAAGAAAATTCTGAAATAAAATCTCATAAATATTTACAAATGTTTAAAAGAAAAGAAAAAGTCCTAAACTAAGGAGCTGGGGGCTGATCCTCTGGTGCTCCCTCAGGTGGGGCTCCCTCAGATGCCGCTGGATCGGGCCGCTGCGCAGACTGAACCGCACCATCGTCATCAGCAGGAGGAGGAGTAGTAGGAGGAGGAGCAGTAGGAGGAGGAGCAGTACTCGGGACGACGTAGTGAGGGACAGGGGGAACCACTGGATGCTGCTCGTTCGGGAACAGGCGACTCCATGCTCCCTCGAGCATGGTGTTCGCGATCTCACGCCACTGCGTCTGCTGAGCGTACATCGTATCTGCGTGCACCTGCAGCATCTGCTGCTGCTGCTGCGCCATCTGCTGCTGCGTCTGCTCCAAATCTGACCGCAGCTGGTCAATCGACTCGTCCCTCCGACGTCTGACCCCTCTAGAGCTGCCAGCCTCAGAGGCGGCGCTCCTACCGTAGATCATGCTGGGTCTGGCGCCTATCCCCATCCCCCGCACGTCCGGGGTGCTCAGGCTGAGCCAAACCCGCCTTCAGAGGAGCTATCGGGTCCACTGACCCCTGTGACTCCTCAGGCTGGGTCTGTCGCAGCTCAGCCTGCGACAGCTGCATCCGCTCCTGCCATTTTATGAAACAATTAATAATTACCATTTTTCATTATTAACTTGGTTTTATAAAAAATATAATAATAAAATAACTTACAATCGTCGCCTCTGCCTGCTGAGAGGTCGCAGTCCCGTCACGGTGTCTGTGTGTGATGGCGTACAGCTCCGCATAGTCCGTCTGACGGTTCTCCTGCTGTGCCCTCGTCTCCTGAAACAATTACAAAACAATTACTATTATGAAATAATCAGCTAAAAGTAAGTGAAGCACTTGAAAAGTTACCAGCTCGCTGTAGGTCACAGCAAAGGTCTTCGATCCTGCTGTGTGGTGGATCGTCTGCTGCGCCCGGATCGCGGCGTTCCTCTGAGAAAGCTCCTGGAAAAACAAATAATTAAATGTATTATAAAATTTGAAATTAAATACAAATTAAATTGAAATTATAATTTAATATTTAACAATTAGAAAATT
The DNA here is from genome assembly GCA_963242795.1 of Inga leiocalycina. Lineage (NCBI taxonomy): Eukaryota > Viridiplantae > Streptophyta > Magnoliopsida > Fabales > Fabaceae > Inga > Inga leiocalycina. The sequence goes on along the minus strand of OY725328.1, from coordinate 50,861,798 downwards.
ATATATCAAAAATATAATAAATACATTACCTGCGCCTGAGGGCTCCTCCTGAACTGGATGAAACGCGCCCAGTCGTTCGGCGGCACGCCGTCCGGGACGCTCTCCTGCAGCTGCTCCAGAGGCATCGTCCCGTCCCCATCCACACTGTGGAAGAGACGGTTCCTCCTGTTCCTCCAGGCGTCGCCCATCTTCACGAGGGCGTACCTCTTCCAGTTGGCCCGGACGGCAAACCGCAGCTGAAAAAAATACATTTAAATATCAATAATACTAAAAATCATAATTTAAAAAAAATAATTAAATAGAATTAATTACAAAAGATATTAATTAAATAGTTTTAATTACCTGAACCACCTCCTCCCAAGCCTGGTCCTTCGGCCCCCTCGGAACGTGCCTCCAGGTAGGGAAGTGAAGGGGGAACCGCATCCAATTCGATCCCAGGTCGCTCAGGAAGTGGTTGAGCAGGTGACCCCCATTGTGGATCGGCTGGTCAGTGCCCTCGTTCCACGGCACTACAACTCGCAGGGATCGGTCCATGCTGTTCAGACCGGCCACATCCAGCCTCCTCGTCGACACGTTCCCCTGCTCATCTGCACAGTTGACCGCACGTTAGATAAATTATAATTCAAAGTTAAAAAGTTAAAAAGTTAAAAAATTAAAAAATTAAATAATTTACCTTCGACCTGCACCTCAAACCCAGTGGACCACGAAGACGACCCTCGTGGGTTGTTCTGCTCCCGAGCCTCTTCCTCATCGAGGAATTGCTCCATCTCCCTGAACCCACTAATCGGGATCTTGAACTCCTCCTCGTTGAGGAAGTCCTCAACGCTAATCTCTGGCACCTCCACCTCAGGCACCTCAGCTGCGGTCGTCGCCTGTGGGATCGTCTGCGGTTCCTGTGGCGGGATGGCCTGAGATGCCTCGGTAGCCCTGCCTGCGCGCTGCCCCCTCCCTCTGCCCCCTGCCCGGCTGCCGCCACCCCGTAAAGTCGGTCTGGGGAGCACAGGGGCCTTCCCCTTATCCTGTCCTGAAGCCATATCAACTATACAAATTAAAAAAAAAAATTAGTCCATTATTATACAAAAATATAATAAAAATACAAATATAAATAAAAATACATGTTATATACGTACCTCAAGTGTAAATACTGCGAAATACTGACCAAAAACTCCTATAGACTCGTCTGAACGCTCAAATATCGAATAAACCACCCAGAGAAACCTCAGGAAACAAAATGAGCAAAATGAGAAATGGAGGAGGCGAGGGGTTTAAATAGGCCAGATATTAGTAGCGGTTATTTTAAATAACCGCTACTCTAACCGCTACAAATAATTAAATTTGTAGCGGTTCTACAATAACCGCTACAAATCTTCACAACGTTTGAAATTCAGTAGCGGTTATTGCCCAGAACCGCTACAAATTTGGAGTCTCTTGAAATTCTGTAGCGGTTTTCAGTAAAAACCGCTACAAAATTCTGACCTTTGGTATTTTGTAGCGGTTTATGTGCATTAACCGCTACAAAATAACCGCTACAAGTTTTGGCGGGAATTTCGCGCCAAATTTGTAGCGGTTTTTTGTAGGAAACCGCTACAAATATTCTTGCCGCTACAAATTTGTAGCGGTTTAGGAAAAAACCGCTACAAATACTATAATTTGTAGCGGTTTAATATAACCGCTACAAGTGCACCGCTATGAAATACCTTTTTTTTTGTAGTGAGTCTATCTTCATTATCGATGACGACAAAGACAAATTCGTTCTTGCAAAATGTGGCAAACTTTTGAGATGTTTTTGTTCCAATCTTATCAAATTCTACTCGCGGGACACAGATGGCAATATCATTCATACGCCACCACAGTTGTACGATAGAATAATTACACAAGAGCTGTGGGATGAGTTTTTTAGTACACATACTACCGCGGAGTTTCTGGTAATACAATATTAGCCCTTACAGACTACTTGCAATGTAATTGAAATTAATATTTATTGAAATTATTTGTATTTAAAAAGGAACAAAGTGATAGAAATCGTGAAAGCGCAAGCAACATGGCATACCGGTACTTAAAAGGACCACTATCGTATGCAAAGTTGGAGCAACAATTGGTAAGAACTTATAATCATTTCATATGCATATAATTTAGATGACTAATTTTTAACTACAACTAATTTTGTTATAAAGGTCAAACAATCACAATCTGATGTCACACACATGCCACGTCATAATTTGTGGCTGACCGGCATCACTAATAAAAAAGGAGAAATTCCCAGCGAACAAGCCAGATGAGTTGCAAAATATTGTGTAAGTGGTGGATTATTCATAAATATTTTGCTTTGATTAAATGATTCTATTTTATAATAACTAATATTATTGCAATTATTGTTGTGATAGCAAAAAATGACGCAGGACCAACCAGAGTTGATGAATTATGTTGGTCATGACGATTTACTCAGTAGAGCTCTTGGAGCTCCTGAGTATCATGGTCATCTTCGTGGTACTGGTTTTGCAGTCACCCAAACATCATACTTCGGATGCCAAAAGCGACCAAACAAAAATGACTTTATGCAACTACAGGAGCAGATTGGTGACTACAAGCACCAACTGGAACAGCAGATGAGTGACTACAATCAGCAACTGGCACAGCAGATGAGTGTCTACAAGCATCAAGTAGACGAGCAGATGAGTGTCCACCAACGCCAAATAGAACAATTTAACGATCATATGCGATTGATGCAAGAGCAAAATGCATTATTGAAGGCTTAAATTGATACTTTACTGCTTTCTCGGCCAGCACCAAGCCCAATGTGTGACAGCACAAGTGTGAAGAATGATATTTGCCCCTCCACGCCTAAAGTCCCAATTCCATTCGTAATCAATTTCTTCTCTAGTTAACTTTTTGTTATATTTTAAATTAGTGTACCTTAATATTGACTCCATCTTTCATAGGGCGAATCGGCGTGCAAGCTGCATGTCGATGAATCTTTCAAGCATGCAGTTGCTGTAGGTGTTGTCTACAACACCGACACTGATATCTTTCATGGTTCACCATTGCCTAAGAACACACTTAGAGTCAAGGTTGACGTATGCACAGATGCAGATGCCCTCCTGCCAATCCCTTCTCTAGATGAACAAACAATGGTAAAAGATGTTGTCGGTGGTTATGTTGCATGGCCAATAGGTCTGATTGAGCCATATCAAAAGGTGATTTAATTTACAATTCTTTCTACTTATTCTATATGCACTTCTATCTAAAAAACTACATGATTAAATTTTAATGATTTTTGTAGGTTGCTACTAGTCATAAAGGAAAAAGAATTGAAGGCCATAGGAAGAACTCACATGGTTCAGCAACCCAACAGAAGTCCCAACCTTCTGCTAGCAAAAGAAACAACAAACTAATGGTCTCGTATCACCAACAGTCAGCATCAATGGTACAACCATTGATCCTCCAACGAGGTTAGGAAATACAATTTCATCCGGACATCTATAATGCAGACGGTGTAATTGATCATGTCGATGGTGCTGTGCTGAATGATGTGATTACTCGTGGAAGGATAGGTGGAACAACTATCAACTTATGGATCAGGTATTCGTCTATCATTGTTATTATTATTCATCATTCAATTTTTTTTTGGTGGAAATGACATTGTTTGTTTGATATAAAGGCATTTGTACCACGAATAGATAGTAGGCACGGATAGGATGCAGAGATTCATCTTTGTTAGCCCACACCTCTTTGGCCCGCATAGGGGAAGAGATTTGGAAGCACAGTCTAACGAACTTAGAGACTGCTTTACGCTTAGAGCAACCCCTAACAAGCTCTTTCTTGTGCCATACAATGTAGGGTAAGTGATTTGTGACAATATTTGAATGTATGTTTTTTATTTTTTCACTTTTACCATTAAATGATTGTCCAAATAAAATTTTCAAAATGTGTTTTTAGGGAACATTGGATATTAATTGTTGTCCATCCAGCAGCAGCAGAAAACCCTCGCATTTACTATCTAGATCCTATAGAAACTGCTTATCCAGATAATCGCCCTGATATGCTGATTATCTTCAATAAGTAAGTGTATGGGTGTATGTGTAAATCTTTTCGTGTGTGATTATTGAATAACCAACATTAATCAGGAACTTCTTTGTTTTATTAGTGCATTAACCGCATATAGAGGAAAAGCTGGATTGACCTACTCTAGATGCAATGACCCGGCCAATAGCTATGCGTGGAGGAAGATTATGGTACTTATATATGAATTTACTCCATTCTTGTTAGTAAAAAAAATTTATTCAAAAATTGACATAACTATTTCATTGTATTGTTGCAGTGTCCATTCCAGCCGAATGATAATGATTGTGGTTATTATGTTATGAAATTTATGAAAGATGTAGTTACTCATCGCCACCTTGTAATTCCTATGAAAGTAAGTTCCCTTTAGTTGCAATTGATATTGTGTTTTAATTTTAATTGACAAAGTGTCTAAATTTAGTGATTTTCATTATTTGTATACATGATTGTTTATGTAGTATTATGAAGATGCACGTTGTGCTGAGCTGTCAGACCATCAAATGGATGAAATCATTGAAGAATGGTGTGAATATATGGTCAAGCAATTAGTTAGTTTAGGCATGTAGCTTCTTTCTTGCCTATTCTTATTTTGTTTAATCATTTATAAAATTAGTTGTACACTATATAATCATTGTTAATACAATATATTTTGTAGTTGTTAATCATTATAATTATTCATTGTAGCTATTTGAACAAATGACCATCATCGTTTTGTATTGTAATATTTGCCTATTAGACGAAATATATGGTCATTTGCTTACTACTATATATGGTCATCAAGTATTACACTGCACAGAAAAAAAAATTTTAAAAAATTATAAAAAAAAATTAAACCTACTATGGCGTTTGAAGTGAAAATGCCAAAGGAGGGTACCCCTCCTTTGGCGTTTAAAGAAAAAACGCCAAAGGAGGGGTGTCCCCTCCTTTGGCGTTTTGAAGAAAAATGCCAAAGGAGGGGACACCCCTCCTTTGGCGTTTTCTGCAAAAAGGCCAAAGGAGGGGTGCCCCCTCCTTTAGCGTTTTTCCTTTAAATGCCAAAGGAGGGGTACCCTCCTTTAGCGCTTTCCTCCCGAAACGCTATATATAATTAATATAGTTATTTAATTTAATAAAGTAACGTATGGCGTTTCTGTAAATTGAAAAGCGCCACAGGAATTTTTAATGGCGTCAAAAGCTTTGGCGTTTCTTAAACGCTAAAGTATTTTATAAAATAAGCGCCATTACACTACTTTTTTGTAGTAGTGCAAGTTTATATCATACTTACTCCCTTTGGTTTCCCATTAACATTGAACTAGCTTTTCTTCTCTTGGTTAGCTTAAAAAAACGTGCTCCCTCTCTTCTCCAACCAACCAAATGTTTTTCCAACTAAATCCAACTTCCTACTCCGCCAAGCAATCAAGTTTAGCCATCCCTTCACTCAACTACTCCCTTACCATCACTCATCATGCATTCTACCATACCTTCATGTCATACACACCTTACCATTGTCATCATTGGCCATAAGTACCATTTCCATGTAGCATTGCCATCATGACTTTATTTATGTAGCATTTTGGACATGTGCTCATGAAATTAAATTTTCCGGCCCCTTAATTGATTTATGCCCAAGTCCCTCTAATTCTACAATTCTTGATTTATTCCATTAAGAATATTCAATTTATACATTTTCCTTTATTTTTCTTGATTAATTGAAATTAACTCTAATTAATTGGAAAATAATTAATCCTGGGCTAAATTGACAAAATTATGATTTTTCTATCACCTTTATAATTTAATTCCTTTCTCGAATTAATTTTCTCATTTCCTTATGAATATGAATATTTCAAAATTCACAAGATCCAAATTTGATGAATATTCACCATTTTATTGAATTTCTCAATTAATTACAATATGTTTTTGGTGAATATAAAATTTGGGGGTGTTACATCTCTCATTCCAGGCACCATATCAGGTCTCACATCCTTGTAATAGCTCCACGTCACTTCTGCTGGAAAAAGAAAGGTATTCTTTTAAAGAAACTAGTTCATTATATTTAAATTTTAGTTTTTTGAGAAAGCGTCCATCAAGAAGAAGAACCCGCAAGGCTATGATCAGAATGGCAAAGATGGATCAACCTAGAGACATATATGCAAGAATCGAATATATGATGAATCCCAATTTTTATATAAATTTAAGATATATTTTAAAATATTTGGGAGTTATCTATAATAAATTAAAGGGATTTAAGTAAGATTTTAATAAGATATGAACTTGGTGGATGATTTTGAGGATTTCATTATAAATATCAAAGTTTAAGATAAAAATAATAATTTAAGATAAAAAGAAAACGATATTTTAGGTTTATCCCATGTTATTAAAACGGTAAAACTAGACCAGACTGACCAGTTCGATCATAAAAACCGTCGAATCGGTCATCTAACCATCCAGTTCAACCAGTTTAATATTTATTCATATTTCCTAATTTCAAAAATTCATATCTAATTCTCCATATTTTCAAAAATCACAAATTAAGACTCTTTGGAAAGCTTGAGATGTCTACTTTCCAATGCAAAAAGAATCACTCAAAAATATTATCATTTGATCCTAAAGAATTATCAAATTTCAAAACTATTCCAAAAAATATTATCGTTCAATTTCACTTCCTTACAGGTTTAGCCCCGAATTATCTCTGATTTGACTCCGATCTAACCCACTGACCCTTAACCCATTACCTAAACCGGTTTAGTGGCTAGTTTGGGTTTATAACCTTGGTTTGATCATCATCATCATCATCATCATTTATTATTATCATTATCAATTTTTTAAATTTTTTTATTTTTTTGTTTGATTTTATTTTACTAGAGGGATATTGCACTTTATGGAATGAGGATGTGGGAACTTGATCTATATACAAGGGGTTAAGCTTCTTTGGGAAGAGGGAGGAGACACTCGAATATAGAGGAGAGAAAGGAGAGAGGTAGTCGGATTTTGTCATCATCTTCACTGGAGGATGAGAGGACTGTGGAGGCAGCTGATTTGAAGCCCAGAAGTGTTATGGTGAACTAAACTAGAGGATGCTGTGGAGAATTGGAAGCAACTGAAGCTAAGAAATTGAAACTTAGAAGAGATTTGAGACTCAATCTTTTAGTTTTATTGATTTCTTTTCTTTTCTTTTAGTTAACTTTTATTTTGCTGTGGATTATTATTACTTTGATTTAGTTTTGGTTATGATTATGAGTAGCTAAATTTCTTATTCTAGGATTTTTTTCAACTGTGATTAAAAATCTTTAAACTTTTAACTTCTTAAAACTCAGTCCCTAATCTTTCCCATTTAATAAATTAATCCTTATAAAAGCCAAGTAATTACTGATAGAATTAGTGATAGAATTTAATTCTATCGTAAAATTCAGCAATGAATTAGTGACAAAATAAAGTTTATTTGTTAAATTCCATCACAAATCGGTTGCTAATCCTTTATCGACGGAACACCTAGAGGTTGGCTGCCTTCAATGGTAGTGACGTGGCATAGAACAACCAACATTGACAGTGAACACATGGCAGTCTTAAGGTCCCAAGCTGAAAAGTGTCAAGTAGAGAAGAATATACTTGACTTCATATAATACTCCTGATTGGATTAATGGGGGGGGGGGGGGGGGGGGTCAATTAAAACCTGTGGTTTTGGTGCAACAATCTAAAATCACATAAGTATTATTTTTAGAAGGTCCTCAATGTCATTCTCTCCTATTATTTTTCCATCCCAATATGCTAAAAATAATTATTTTTCCATCCCAATATGCCAAAAATAATTCTCTTAATGCGGGTGGGATTTCAGAGCCATGGTTGAATTACCAAGCCACAAGAAAATTTGTTTAGGATGTTTGGATTATCATTTAGAGAATATAACTTCTAAAGAAAAAGGGAAGAAAGTAATTTTAGAAAATAAAAAAGTGAGGTTGCTAATCAACATATCAAAACCCAAATTGGCTTTTAATCCTCAAAACTATGGTTTGGGATAAGCTACCCAAACACTCAAATTCTACAGAACTATGGTTTGATAAGAAGACCATGATTTTCTAGAAGCTTGTCTTTTTTTACCTTTTATGAAACTATTTTCTAAAATCTATTCTCTAAAATAACTTTTTGCACTATTTCTCCCAAAGCTATTCTCAAGAAGCTAAAGGTAAAAATATATTCTCTAAACCCCCCCACCTCTGCAGGACGCTGTGTGTGGGGGTAAGGGTGTGTTTTGATTAATATATGGAGAATAGCTTCTATAAAAAAGTGAAAAAAATGATTTTAAAGAATAGATTTCATTTTAGAGAATACCTTTTGAAAAGCTTAAAAAATTTGGCTTTTCAAAAACTAAAAGAATTAGCTTTTCAAAAACCATGGTTTCAGTTAGAAAAGTACTTCTGCAAGAATTTAAACTGTTTTGCTATCTTTTGGCAAAACCATGATTCAGGGCTCCAAAAGTTCTTTTTTGCAGTTACCCAAACAAAGCTTTGTCTCCTTCCTTGCTGCTACGTTGTGAGTGAGTGAGGCATATGTCAATTCCTCTTTCTGATGGTGTGGAGCGATATATGTGTGAGGGTTAAGGTGTTTCTCTTTTCCCTGCAGCTCGTAATTTGAAATATAGAATGATATTACTTGTATAGGCATTTTGCTGCTAAATCTTGGTTGTTGCAAGAAAATAACACGAATTCTGTTTGTTTATAAGTTAAAAGTTGTTAATGGGCGACTCTGTTATTTAACAAGGGTGTTTGAAGTTACTTGGTTAGCAATATGAGATAATAATGATTGTTTTACTACTTGATTTTTTTAAAATGCACACATGCAATTTATTTGTGACATTGTGTACAAGGGGAATTTGATTAATGAGTTGATTCATGGAATACTTATGAAATGTTTGATTAAATGACTGAGAAGGAAATCTTTTGGGGATGAATTCTTTTGGTGATATAGTATAATATGAGTTAAATCATCTTTTTAAATTGAAACACGGTAAAAGATTGAATTTGGGAAGTAACTCTGATAATTCTATACAACGATTATTGAAAAGTGACAAACATTTTTGTATAATAATTTAGGATTATCTTATCGTATTCAATAGTCATGATCATATATTGTTTTGTAAGAATTTTGAGCGTACTTGGAATTTGATTGACTGGTTGAAGTACTCACACAAAACCCCAATGCGGACCCTGATCACGCTATACAGCAAATACACCATAGAGAGGAAGACAAGAGAATATTCTTATGAGAGAACTTTTTAAAGTGAAAAAGAGCAATATTCTGTCTACTCCCTTAATCCCACACCGTATATATATGTATACGTATGGTCACATAAAGATATATGCAACCTTTAAACGTATGATTATATGGCAATAGATATAACCTTTAAACCACCACAAAAGATATATCTCTTTATAACCGGTGTCTCTCTATGATAGACCCTCTTGAATCGGGCTTGGGCTCTAATCCACTAAGGGTGGGCTAATAAATTCTAACATCTCCCACTTACATTTGATGAATTAGATGTTATGGGTTAAGTCTCTTTCTCTTACTTCTTTCATACTAGATGTTTTGTAATATCCCAAAATATATTCAAGGGCTAAATGTACAAAATAGAAAGTGGGATTAATGACATAATTACCCCTGAAAATTTTTGCTATGACTTTAGTTCTAATTAGCTAGAGAAAACTACCTAGTGTTTTCACCTAAAGTCAGAAATGACCCAAACCATAATTTGGATATAAGATTCAATTAATTTTTTCTTACCTTTTCATATAAATTCCCATGGTCAAGGCAAGGAAAGGAAGGGAGAAGAATTAATTAGAAGTCATCTCATATCCATTTGAAGAGTCAAAAGTAAAAGAAGTGAAGAAGGTAAGAAAAGTCAAAGCTTCTTCAACTTTTACCACTTGGAGAAAAATTGACCAAATGCAAGATATTAAGGAATGAATTGGACAACAATTATTTATCTTTCTTAAGTCAAAAATTTTGGCCACAAAAAGGAAGAAAAAGGAAAGGGAAAAGTTTGCATAACTTGTAATTGCACCTAGTTTAGTTACTATAAGTATATGTCTAAAATAAATCAATTTCAACTACAACTTTTACTACTCTTTGTCCAATATTTCGGCAGATCATTAAAGGCTAAGAAAAACCAAAAATATGATCATTTCACCATTCATTTTCTCTCTCTTCAAGTCAGTTTTTCAACTTACAAAACGTAGAGCTTGAAGAACCAAGGTTGAAGGTGAGTTTGATCTTGGTTTTTCACCTTCTTAACCTCATCTATGGCCAAAACACTCTTCACAAATATTGTTCTTCTTGATGAGAGCTTCATATCTATGATTTTAGAATTTCAAGAGGAGGTGTTTTGAGCCATCATCCAAGAACAAAAGCTGAAGAATGAAAGAAAAGAGCTAAGGAGGAGCAAGAGGTGAGTATTGGCTTCAATTTGAGCTAGTAGTTGTAATAGTTGAATAGATATTTTTGCATGTGGAAATCTATCTAGATTTCAGCCAAACTAGGGTTTGGAGAAGTCATAGTGTTTTGTTATGTATTTGGTGTTTTATGATGATTGGAAGCCATATGGTACAAGTTTGATGCTCGAATTGAGAGTTTGGTAATTTATGGAATTTTTGTTGATTTTCTTCCAAAACAGAACATGGGAAAAGAGTGGGAATTTGTTCATTTTGATGTTACAATTGTGTTCTACATGAAAAGTGGTGTGGAAATAGCCCCAAGTTGTGAATTTTGGATCATTGAAACTCAAAAAGCAAAACTGGAATTTCTACCAGTGAAGGGTTCCTACGAGGTACCCTATTTGGATAATCAAATGACTTCCAATGAATGTGAAAGTTTATAAAATAAAAGTAGACATATCAAGTTTTAATTTGATAGGTCATTTATGTCATTTGGACTTATGTACTAGGAGTTCTGAATTTTTGAAGTTAAGTCATAAAAATCGGATTGAATTTTGGCAGTGTGCAATAAATGACAATTATGGGAATGTTGTGCATCCAACTGGACGTGGATGATATTTTTCTTAGAAAATAGACTTAATAAGGATCACATATCCTTTAGAATAACTGCAATTAGACATTTGTACATGGAGATATGATTTTTCAAAGTTTGGAGAAATTTAAGGTAGATTTGGTTCAGCATGCGAAAATTGAAGATGTAATGGCATGTTGTAATAATTTTGAACTCTAGGGTTAGAAATTGATCTTTTAGGTTAATTGACCACTTTAAAACCTTGGTTGACTTGATTAAATGTTTCTAATGATAACTAACTTGAGTGTTTGAATTATGGAAGAATCGGATTAAGTAATAACATGTCATCCGTAATTCAAATTATAGGATACGATATTTTCCTGGACACTAGAACCAGAACCATTTTGGGACCGAAAAGGCTAAGGTAGTAACTGATCCCTTATATACTATGTGTTATGCTATATGTATGTTTGTACCATTGTGAACTTAAGCATGCAAATGAGAAGGGCTCAGGCCCAATAGAACACCCAGTGTTGCGGCAAGGGACAATTGTCCTTAAATTTACCTAAACTTTATGCTATTTGCATATCTAGTATTGGTACCTATATGCATATTGTGAATTATCTCTGAATGCTGAGTATGATATTTGTATGGTAACTTTGATTGACATGACATGTTGCATGTATCACTACTACAGAATATACATATAAAGTCCCTAAAGGACGTCCCTTTTTCAAAAAGGGACGCCCAAAATATGGGGCGGTGGCATATGGGTAATTATAGATCAAAGTTGAAAAGGTTGGCTCGTAAAAAAAAATTGAATCTCGCGCCAGAATTAGTTTTAGACGTCCCCATGTTCATTAGGGACGTCTAAAGACTGTTTTAGACGTCCCCAACAAACATGGGGACGTCTAAACACTCCAGAAAAGCAGATGATCTTCGGGTAAAAAAAAATAACACACTTTAGACGTCCCCAGACCAGCTGGGGACGTCTAAAGCTTAAAGATTAGACGTCCCCAGACCAGCTGGGGACGTCTAAAGATTATATTAGACGTCCCCAGCTGGTCTGGGGACGTCTAAAGGTGCCTTTAGACGTCCCCAGCTGGGCTGGGGACGTGTAAAGGGTGCCTTTAGACGTCCCCAGACCAGCTGGGGAAGTCTTAGGCTGAAGCAAATGCACTGGTCAACATGACCAGTGCATGTGGAGTGTCAGATTTTTCTGAGCACTTTCTCTACTCTCCCTCTCCTTCATCACTTCTGTCCCCTCTCCCCTGTTTCTTGTTTTTTTTACTTTACTCTTTCACTTCCGTGAGTTCCGCCCCCGCCCTCTCCCTTGCTTGTTGCTTTATTCTCCTACCTTCACTTCAGAATATGCGAGGCCATTTCTCCTCTCCCCTATTTCTTCTTGTTCCTTCTTAGCCTCTATTTCATCCAGACCGTTGCATCTTTGCTCTGCTGGTTCTGCACTGTTCTCTCTCATTCTCTCCACAGTCGGGCTCCTCTTACCACCGTGGGTCGTCATCTGCTCTAAAGTTCTGTGCTTGAGGTTAGCTAAAACTAAACTTGTGAATGAATTTGTGAATGATTAGGAAAAATGCGTTTGTTCTGTGCTGGAATTTAAGTGTGGTTTGAATGAATTTGTGAATGATTAGGAAAATGCCTTTGTTCTGTGCTGGAATTGAAGTGTGGTTTGTGCTTGAGCTTTATCTTTGCTATTTTGTTGAATTTAAGACGTACCACATCAAGTTTTAATCTTTTGATTTTTTCCATTGTTTTGACAAACATGAATTCTCATTAACTAAAAATCAACCCATAAATTATGTAATTATCTTCAAGCTAGGCCAAGTACTAAGCAAGACCAGACACTAGGCAATGTATACTGCCCTGCGTATTTGGGGCTGCTGAAGTGTATATATAATTGTATTTAATATATATATATATATATATTCATTATTTGACAAAATTGAACAAGCATATTTACTTATCATTCAATTAGAATATAATGAATAAACATATTTTTTATTTACTTAGTAGATATTCATATTTTTCATAAAGAATATTTAATTAAGAAATTGGTAAATTGAAATCTTAAGAAATAAATTATTATTATTATTATTATAATTATTGTTCTTATTGTTGTTGTAGATGTTGTTGTTAAATAGTAAGAAAATAATCTCTAGTGAATTAATTTTCATTGGCTCAAAAATTGAATCTAAACAATAAAATATAAACAGGATTATTGCATAGAATATGTTTTTGAAATATTAAGCTGAGATGGTTTGTTATTTTGATTTTGGGATGTCTCACTTTTAAGGGGAAATGCTGCCAAAATTTTGAAAAACATACTTGTAAAAGGAAATTCCCCGTGTTTTCAATTATTCTAAACTTGAGTGTAAATGGAAATGGCATAGGTGGTAATAAAATGGATCATAGTTGGATGAATGCTCTGAGAACAAGTGAAGAATATGAGAATGGGGTTGAAAACTTTATTGAATTTGTTAGGAGGAACGTTCCAGCAAAAAATGGGATGTATTTTTGTCCCTGTGTCAATTGTTTAAATGAGAGAAAACGGGATGTTGAAGTTATAAGGGATCACCTACTTTGTGATGGAATAAATCTTCGATACACAAGGTGGATATGGCATGGTGAGGAAGTAACTGATTGTCCGTCACACAAGAAGGAAGCTGTGGATGTCATAGATGAAGATACAATGGAGAGAATGATTCACGATGTTGAGGTAGAATCGTTTGCGCAGTCGCATGAATATGACAGCCTGCGGAGTGATGCAGAGACACCGTTGTACCCTGGGAGTAAGTACACACGGCTCACAGGAACATTACATTTGGTTAACTTAAAAGCAACTTGTGGGTGGACCGATAGTAGTTTCACATTGCTGCTTGAACTGTTGTGTGATATGTTTCCAGACGATAATGTACTTCCAAATCGTATGTATGAGGCCAAGAAAATCCTATCGACAATGGGTATGGAGTATAAAAAGATACACGCTTGCCCTAATGACTGTGTACTGTACAGAAAGGAGTATGAAGGCCTGAGTGAGTGCCCTAAGTGTCAAACCGCACGATACAAAGTGAAGAAAGATGGTGGTTGTGGCGATGGGAAGACTAAAAGGCAACCTGTAAAAGTTTTGTGGTATCTTCCAATAATACCGCGCTTTAAGCGTTTATTTGGCACTGCAAAAAAGGCGAAGAAGTTGAGATGGCATTCGGATGACAGAATATCCGACGGAAAATATCTTCGGCACCCGGCTGACTCTCCACAGTGGAAGAAAGTAGATGAAATGTTCCCTGAATTTGGCAGCGAGCCGAGAAACCTTCGGCTTGGGCTCTGTACAGATGGCATCAATCCGTATGGAACTCTTAATTGCACACACAGTGCGTGGCCAGTACTCCTTGTAATATACAACTTGCCTCCCTGGCTTTGTATGAAACGCAAGTATGTGATGCTTTCTATGATGATTTCTGGACCAAAACAGCCAGGAAACGATATCGATGTCTACCTGGCGCCTTTGATTGAGGACTTGAAGAAGTTGTGGGAGGAAGGCATAGATGTGTTTGATGCGTATAAGAATGAGTCATTCAAGCTACGTGCAATGCTGTTCACCACCATAAATTACTTCCCTGCCTACGGAAACCTCTCAGGGTACAGTGTGAAGGGGCATAAAGCATGTCCGATCTGTGAAGCAGACACTCACTTCCACCAACTGAAACATGGAAGAAAAACGGTGTACCTAGGTCACAGGAGGTTCCTTCCTAGATTCCACCCGTATCGTAGGTTAAGAAAGCGTTTTAACGGCTTGCCGGAGCATGGAATGGCTCCAAAGGCATTAACCGGAGAGGAAGTTTACAGTCGGGTTGAACGTATCAATGTCTTACTCGGTAAGAATCATAAGACTTCAGGTGAGAGGAACATATGGAAGAAGAGATCAATTTTCTTTGATCTTCCATATTGGCGTAATCTTGACGTGAGGCACAGTATTGATGTAATGCACGTGGAGAAAAACGTTTGTGATAGCCTTGTCAGTACACTTTTGCACATTCCAGGGAAGACCAAGGATGGGATTAATGCGAGACTAGACCTTGTTGATATGGGAATAAGAGAACGGTTACATCCACAGCTAAGAGATGATGGTAGGAGGGCATACATGGAGCCAGCAGCGCATACACTATCAAAAGCGGAGAAAAGAAGTTTGTGTGGGTGTTTGCATGAAATTAAGGTACCACAAGGATATTCTTCGAATGTGAGAAGGTGTGTGTCAATGGACGATTTGAAGTTAGTGGGAATGAAGTCCCATGATTATCATGTGTTGATGCAACAACTGTTACCAGTAGCTATTAGAGGGATTATGAAAGATGAAGTTCGAAACACTGTGACAAGATTGTGTGTTTTCTTTAATGCTATCTGTAACAAAGTCATTGACACTGAAAAGCTGGATGAACTGGAAGCCGAGGGTTATATCATATTGTCCCAATTAGAGATGCACTTTCCTCCTTCTTTTTTTGATATAATGGTCCATTTGATAGTTCATTTGGTAAGGGAGGTAAGGCTCTGCGGTCCAGTTTACCTGAGGTGGATGTACCCTTTCGAGCGATACATGAAGATCTTAAAAGGGTACTCTAAAAATCCCTATCGACCAGAAGCCTCAATAGTTGAAAGGTATGTTGTTGAAGAGGCTATGGACTTCTGCAGCGATTATCTATTAGGGAAGAAGGAACAATCTCGGCATGAAGAGGGGAGGAGCAAGGGAACACGAGGACTGAAAGTGAAGACTATGCCTCGTGAAGAGGTGTTGCAAGCACACCTTTATATCCTTAATAACATGGCAGAAGTGCAACCGTACATAGAGGAACACAGAAACAGATTGAAGAAAGAGAATCCGAGGAAGAATGACATGCAGATTACTATTGAGCAAAACAAGACATTCATTCAGTGGTTTGAGGAAAAGGTTTTGCATGAGTCCGGTGTGTCTGGGACAATAGAGTGGCTAGCCTGGGGGCCTTCGTTTCAGATCATTACTTGGAGCGGTTATGATATAAACGGGTATTCTTTCTACACAAAAGACCAAGATGACAGGAGTACCATGCAAAATAGTGGGGTGATGGTAGAAGCTGAAGCCATGCACTTTTCCAGTTCGAAAGACAAAAACCCCATATTAGCATCCATGGCCTATTATGGAGTGATAGAAGAAATATGGGAAATCACTTACAACAAGTTCAAAGTTGCTTTATTCAAATGTAAGTGGGTTAGCAATAATGCTGTGGTAATAGATCAACAATTTGGATTTGTCTCAGTTGATCTTGAAAGAGTAGGTTATAGGGATGAGCCCTTCATTCTAGCAAGCCAGGCGAAACAAGTGTTCTATGTCACAGATCCCACAAATAAGAAAATGTCCATTGTACTTCACAGTAAAAAACAGAAGCATGGTGATCCGACCTTCAACCTTGACGACACACCACCTTTCACAATTAATCCACCTACAACAATTGAAGAAAGAGAATTGGTAGATGATGAAGAATATGCTGTGAGAAATGATCATGGTGAAGGAATATGGGAAACAATCTAGAGTAAGAGCTTAACTTAGAAAATAGTAATGTGTGCTGTTTGTTTTATTACGTCTCAGTTTATTCATTTACTTACAATTTATTCACCTATCTGACAATGCTTTTTGTGCTTACAGGAATATGGACGACTCTGGTGACTCTCCAAGTGATAGGGACAATGAAATGAATAGGCCTGAAGGTGATGCGACACGTGAACCGGTTGCGAGACGAAGGGTTAGAGGCAGTACAAAAATGCCTGCATTGGTAGCACGTCATAACCATCAACAGGAGAGGTTGCATATTGACTTTGATCAAGATATGAAACCAATTGGTCCGGAGGAAGACCATTTCATTAGCTACGTAGGTTTTTTGGCTCGAAGCAAAGTTCGCATTACCTATGCTAATTGGAAGTTGGTTCCACCAAAAACCAAAGACTTGATTTGGCAACAACTTTTGGTATATAAGTTTCAATACATCTGCATTATATCTTTATTCCTATCGCTTCAAATATAATTAACGTATGTTTTTACCTTGCAGCAAACCTATGATGTCCCTGACACCGCGGAGATGTACAAGGAGTGGATGACGGAGGTTCGTCTACGATGGAAAGATTTCAAGAACAGGCTCACACGAGATTACATTCGAGGGGACTTGAGGGGTAAGGATCCATGTCATGAGTATCCATTTTTGTCTCCAGAGGACTGGAGGTTGTTTATGGCATCACGAGAAGATCCAAACTTTTTGGTAAGATTTCTGTAATCATAGTGTTTTATTTGAATATAGTTGACGTTATTGATTCGGTGTTCGTTCTTTTCCTTTAAAAGGCATTAAGTGCAGCAAATGCAGAGAGGCAAGCAGCTAATAACTATCAACATTGCATGTCTCGTGGTGGTTATCGGAAGCTTCAGCGACAGATGATGGCAGAAGAGTTGGAGAAATTGAAGGAAGCAGCCACATCTGATCCTACCGTTGTGGTCCAGCCCCCGCCACCTCCACCACGTCACAAAAAATGGAAAGCAGGGAGGCTTAAGGGTGGGAAGTACGTAAATCCGACTGTTGCTGACGTTGCCGCAAGAATTGTAAGTAGTTAGAGCATAAGTACAAACTTATTTTTTCATATTGGGAGTGCTTACGATAACTTTTATGCTGCAGGATGAACTGGAAGATCGTAGTAGCCAAGGTTCGTTTACTCCAAGTGGACGGATGGACATCTTGTCAACGGCGATTGGGAAGCCAGATCACCCTGGTCATGTTCGAGGGGAGGCAGTGGGAGTTCGTGTCACGAAGTATTTTGGCCTAGCCTCACATCCTTATTCGTCACAAGGTGAACCCAGTAGGGAGCTTGTGGCCAAGATTCGTCAGGAAGTCTCACAAGAGCTCGAGGCCAACCTTCGCGACAAGCTCCGACAAGAGCTGTTGCCAGAGCTACGTCTTGAGCTGATGCCTGAGCTACGAGCTGAAATGCAGAAGATGTTTGAATCGCAGATGGCTGCTACCGAGCGTAGAACCCATTCATCCCCGGCCTTCCACAGCACCAAAGGAAGTTACAACCCGGCGGAGGAACCACTTGGCGAACCTTCTCATACTCCAGCGCCGGGAGAACCTGCCATCCTCTCTTTGGATGCCCCAGTGCTGCGTGTAGTTGCAGATGCTCTCGTTCACACAGAAGCTACTACCCACCATCATCAGCAAATTCCACAGCATTTTCGTAGGGTGACTGTGACGTGTGTTCGAGCGGGGGAAGAAGGTACAGCGATCCCTATTCCTGATGCCGAGGTTGCCACGATAGCTCAGGCGAGAGGATCTTTCATCCTTTGGCCTGTACATCTTATTGGCTTGTTACCACAAACACCTCCAATGGTATGGAACTACCTTACTTTTACTTGAGATGTGTTGACATCCTACTAACAGTATGTGTTTTTATATTCTAAAAGAACGAGCAGGAAGCAGAGAAATGGCCCTTCTTAGCACGATTGCAGCATATCTATAAAGGCATTCGCTAGATTGATTTGCATATGCCTCCAGGGTTTGTGGGCCAGAATACAGAGTATCACTTCACAATTGATAAACACGATCTTAAACAGTTCATGAAGTTCGAGGAGTTAGATATTGGATGGGGCAAATTTGCAATCCTGTAAGTTTTTTATTTCCCATTTTTTGATTCATTTAGTTAAGTTGATTTTAACTAGCTAATACATTCATCATTTTAATTCTATTATAGCACCTTCCGTCGTATATGCGTTGACTCTCAGAAAGTTGATTTATATGGATTCTTGTCTCCTGCACATACGACAAGGGTTGAGAATACATTGAAACGAAGGACGAACTATGTGGGCTTTACATTGTCAGAGGACGAGTATACTTGTTATCTAGCACCGATTGTTCAAGGGTACTCATTTTAATTTTGTGTATTTGAGATTTTTAGTAAATAATTGCCTTGCCATCTAACTTCATTTTAATCTGTATATGTTGTGATAGTTATCACTGGAGTTTGTGTGTTGTCTGTCCTAAGTCGCACGTTGTTTACTGGTTTGATTCCTTAAATAGAAGACCAGACAAAGAAACTAAAAGCGTCTTCAACCAGTAAGTTATTTTTTTGTATTTCATTGCTTCTTGATTCTTGACTTAATGAATTATTCTAATTTATGTTGATTTTCATTTTCATGATAGCGCATGCACGACGTATCGAGCGCTTGGCGGGCCACGCGAACGTAGAGGTGGCAAAGATCCAAGATGGTTGTTTCCAAAGGTACGTAGTTTCAAATCAAGTTCTTTTGATTGACGGTCGTTTTAGATATGCCTTTATTGATTTTAACCATTTGCTTTTGATTTATAGTGCCCTCGACAACCTGGCGGTTGGGAATGTGGATATTATGTCTTGCTTTATATGTTTAACATCATTCAGAGTGGCATTACGAAAGATTTTGAACAAGTAATCGCTTCTTCATTCTCTGAGGATAATATTCTTGGTGTTGTGATTCAATGGGAATTCATTCACTTCATTCATTATTTCATCTAAGCTTATTTTCTAATTTACAGATTTTTGACAATGAAGATGCCTACTCATATGAAGACTTAAATATGATCAGAGACTTTATGGCTGGACATCTTCTTCAACGTGTACCAGAAGAGTAAAGTCTTTAGTAGTTTGTGTAGGACATACTTTTGTGGTAGTACATATAATTAGCGTTATTGTTGTTGGATTTGGATTGGATTTTAGTCTTGGTTATTGTACAAACTGGGGACTTGGATATAGATTGCTGTGTAGTTTGTCTGGTTAGAAAGTTTGTGTGGCATGTAGTAGACTTGGATATAGATTGTTGTGTAGTTTGTGTGGCATGTAGTAGCCTTGGGTTGATCACTGTGTTTGTTGTTGTTTTCATTCTGCTGAACTACTTTTGTTTTACTCTGTTGTTGGAATTCTGTTTCTGCAGTTTACATATTTTCCAGACAGTGCAATATGTATAAAAGGTCCATTTTAAAAAAAAAAAACCTTTCAACGTCCTTAATAAACAAGGGACGTGGAAAGTACTGCTGGCGACACTTTAGACGTCCCCAGAAGACTTAGGGACGTCTAAGGTGGACCTTAGACGTCCCTAAGTCTTCTGGGGACGTCTAAGGTGGACCTTAGACGTCCCCAGTTGAATCTGGGGACGTCTAAGGTCCACCTTAGACGTCCCCTATTTTATGGACGTTAATGATGTTACTTTCTACGACTCTCACATAGACGTCCCTCTGTTTTCAGACGTTGAAAGGCCAAAAAAAGGGACGTTAAAACCCTTTTTTCTAGTAGTGTATGCAATTTATATGAGTGTTATATGTTACTACTGGGATTCTTTTGAATCTCACTCTTTTACAATAACTAATCTGCAACATGAAATAATAGTTCACACGGGAAGAAGGTAGCCACGAATGATTAGAGTTGAAGACCTAGAGTTTATTCTCTGTGGGTTATCTGTTTCTTTTTGGAAAAATGTATATGATGTATATGTAACCTCTGATAGTCGGATACTAGCCTAAATTGTAGAAGTAGTAATTGTACTTATATGTACTGTACATTAAGGCTATAAATAAACTAGAATGGTATATCTTTGAAATGCGGACCCTTAGGTTAACAAACCTAACCAGTGCGTTTGTTGAGAATTGCGTTAAGTACTTTGATATTAACAAATGGAAACAAAATCAAATGAATCAAACAGATTTGAAAATCAAAAATAAGACCACTGTACAAATGTCTGAAAATTTTTTTAAAACCCATTTAAGTATAGGACCGAACCTTGTACTAAAGTTGGGGTCCCAAATGGGTTGAAAACTGTTTCTGGTCTCCAGTTTAACTCCATGACACATTTAAAACTATTTTGAACCTTAAGAAAGTATAGTGTTACATGTTTGCCATTACCGCGTAGGTATGACATCTCTATTTGGATGCTTTATACAAGAAATCCCTTTTTATAGAGATTAGTACAAAACAACCCTGTAGTGTAACTCGATATTGATATAATGCTCGGATATCCTAGATTTACCAATATACACTTTACTCATGGCTAATCTAATCCCTCTTGAGTCAGTATGAAACTTAGATTGCCTTTCTCATATGCATAGTATCTACACTTATGAAATTACAAAATCATATCATAAGGGACTGGTCACTGACACCAGTATAGATGTGTGTATTTTAGGCAATAATCTTCCTTTCACCCATATATCACTTTGAAATGAATCAACTGCTTTCCTAACATAATACCTTTATATTGCATCAATCATAATCTTAGGACAAAATGCTAAAGTAGAAGACGTTCAAACATATTTCTATGATAATGTCAAAGTCAAAGGACATCATTGAAAGGTTAACCTTTCTAGGACTCATACAGCAATGAAGCAGGGATATAGTCACTTGCTTCCCATTTGCGATTTTTTAGCATATGTTGTAATATCCTGGATTGTAATCAAGGATTAATAACTTCAAAGTGATGTAATTAATATTAATTGAGCACTTTTGGAGTATATGTTGTGCAATATGATATAAAGGTGCTTAGTGATGGCTTAATGAGTATTGTGACAATCAGGGCAAAACGGTAAAATTACCGACTGATTGGTCAGTTATCGAAGAGAAAACTCCTTAGTAATCAAGATCAATGGCTAGGATTGAAAGAACAAGAGGTGGAATCAAGTGTGGATGGAAATATGTGAGTTCATGAGAAGGGTGAAGGGAGATCATGACAAGTGGCAAACTATGGACCATGGGATTAAAGTCAAAGATTCAACTCCTTTCTCTTCCCTCCCACTCTCAAAGTCGGCTGTGTGTGTGTGTGTATGGGACAAAGTGAAACTGTTTCATCTTCATCTCTCATCCTCCTCCATTTTCGCTGAACTAGCCAAGAAAGAGAAAGAGAAAAAGCTTAAGTTTTGGTAAGTAGATGCTCTTATATGCTCAAATACTATTCATTAAGGTTGTTCATGGTGTTGAGGGCTTTCTTGCCATGGTTTCAGAATTTTCATTGGTGGTATTTGAGAGATTGTGAAGTTTGAGAAGTTGAGGAATCAAGGAAATCATATTTGGGAAAGGAAGAGGTAAACATTTAATGCATTTTGGTATGATTGTTTTGGTCATTGGTTTAGTTTAGCAAATTCTGAATTTTTGCCCTGATTTCTTGTGGTTTTAGAAGATATGAATTAAGTGATATAATGTAGTGGAATATATGTCAAATAGTGTATGGATGTCAATGGTTTTGGTTTGGATTTGAAAAGAAGAAGTTGGCAAATTGTGGTTTTGGTGAATTTATGGTTTAGAGATGGGAATGTGTTGTTTGAGTGGAAGTTTAGTTGTTTTGGGTTACCAATAGGTTCATTGTGCAGTTTTGGATGAGAATGAGTATTGGTATAAGTTTAGGAACCATTGGAGCTTAATTGGTCAATTTTGGAAAACTATATCAGTTGCTGCTATTGGGCATCTGATAGACATCACTCGAGTGAGGGGGGAGCTCACTCGAGCACGATATAAAATTCTGGGTATTATGGTTAAGTCTTCAGGCAAAAACCGCGAGCATACTTTCTGACTTGCGAGTGCGATATGATCCCACTCGAGTGAGCATGGGCATGCTCGAGTAAGGGAATCAGTTTAAGACTTGGGAATTTATGGTTGCTCTCGGGTAGTCACTCGCTGGGTCTCACTTCCTGGTGCTCGAGTGCACCTAAGGTTATTGCTCGGGTACAACCTCCTGTGCTCGAGTGCGAGTATATGATATAACAAGGTTTGCTCTAGGGAAAACACTTTCTGTGGTCCACTCGCTGGTGCTCGAGTGCAATAAGGGGGTGTCACTCGAGTGAGACTCCTTTCACTCGAGTGAGCCAGCCCAAAGTCAGAAATTTTTCCAAGAAGGAGGTTCTTCAGGGTAGTTTCTCCCAACCCTTTAGGCATATGTTTAGACCTATAATAGTCACCTAAAGAGTTCAAATGATAACCAACTTAAAGTATTAGAGAATTAAGAACTTGGAAAAGAGGTTGACGGGTTGTTCCTAACTTGGTTTATAGGATTTGATATTTGCCGTCCTCGAGAGCCCGCAGTGCCAAGAAATGTCAGGAAAGGATCAGGTAGTGACTCTTTCTCTTATACTATGTGTAATACACTGTATGTGTGTTGTATCACTATTTTATGATGATTTCTGATGCTGCTGCAATTACAGCTGGTGATAGCTGTCGTTTACAGCGCAAGCTGTCGTTTATAGCGTAAGCTGTCGTGGTGGTAATTACAGCGTAAGCTGTCATGATGGTGATTACAGCGAGAGCTGTCGTATTGTGTATACAGCCATGAGTGCTGTCGTTTGTGGTGAAAACCATGTATCTCTGAGTTGCTGCTGCTGTTGCTGTTTGTGATTTATGTACATGCTTTGTGTTTATGCATTGTGTGAGTGATTTGTTACTACTGGGATTCTCTCGAATCTCATTGTTTCCTATGACTAATATTTTAGACAGGGCGTGTGGCTAGAAGAGGCCAACCCGGAGCAATTAGGACCCTTAAGGGTACATTTGATCTTGGAGATGTTGGTTATCCATTTTGAACTTGGGATTACTGTATATTTTGAGATGTGAATATTATACTCGATTTTGGTTGTGTAATCCCCTAGTGAAGACTTATAAACCCTCAAGTTATATATGTATAGAACCCGGGAGTTGCCGGGGATTTGGTTATACACTTTGATATGAATGAATGTATATTAACTGCACAGGTAATTATATTCGAATATTGGAATTGAGACCAGGATAGGAAAAAGGTTTTGAAAGATTTTTGTGAAAATCCTACTATAAGGTAGGTAGTTAAAATGAGTTTAAATTATCAGGTGGTCTCTAATCCGATTTAGTTACCAGTTATCGAATTATAATTACGTGTTTAAAACCAAGGGGTTACATATGTGGTATGAATCACATGTTATTGTATTACTCTTATACTTTAAGAGCGTATATCATTTTGATTTTATCATTAACATCGTACAAACTTAAGTCTGGACACTCCCAGTATCTAAACCCAAATTCCTCAACTCCACTCACATTACATGATGTCAATTTTGAAGAATTTGCTATCTAGCAATAGGTATCATAGACGTGGATTTCCATGATTCGATCCATATTTACAATCAAGGATCTCATTTCAACTTACTACACTTTAAGTTGAGGTGCATAATTTGTGTTTCTTCTCTACCATATTAGCACTCTTGCTACTTTGCTAGTGAACACAATTGTCTAATCTTTGCACACTCCTCCTGAATGTTAAAGGCGGTCGCTTGTGTGAGAAAACCGACCTCACTAACCTGTATGACATACTAGACATTGTATACTTACACACATTAAAAGTTAAAATGAAGTATCATTATTTCATACCATATAGATGTTAAAGGGCAAAACATGTTTCTCATACATGTCCTTAGTTATTAGGCTTAGTTAGGGGACTTCACATTTGAATATGTTGTTCAACAACAAATTTATTTGCTATAGCATCACTTTTATAGTTATACCTTTGCATTTAGTCTATCTATTATGCTCAAGGTCTTTTTTGTTAGGTAATGGCTACGTGTTCTCACAATACTTTGACACTATATTTGAATTCTCATTTTCAAAATCTCTCATGTTCTATGAACATTACCAGCAATATAGCCTCTTATACTCCACTGCACATACTTTGATCGTGCATAATCAATGTATTCTACAAATATCTCAGGACCCTTCTGTGAAACCATCTAATGTCTCTCAGAATGGTTGACTAGTATCGAATTACAAGTTCTATCATGAACATATATCTGATTTTGTATATATCATTGCATATATCACATTGCTAACAGTATCTATATGGACATTCTTTTCCACTATCTTCTTGGTTGGTTCAGTCAGGGAAAATTCTCAAGACTCAAACTCACTCCTAAAGTCACTAGGGTATCCCTGGGATTGCATTCACTTATATTGAATCGCTCAAGAATCTTCCTAATGTAATTCTCTTGTAATAAAAGAGGAGTCTTTTTAAGCTATTTCTTTGGATATCAAATCTAACTGCTTTACCCATGAACTTCTTTTTCAAAATTTACTAGCATTATTCTTTAATAGGCATTACCAAATTCAAACTATGTATGATCAATAGTATATCATCCACTTAAAAGAATAACATCACAAATCATTTATCAATGGTTCTCTTCAACTATTTGAAAAACACATTGGGTTACCACTCTTTTGAAGCATTAAACATCACTATCTAGATGATTGCATCAATCCATAAACTGACTTTTGCAAAAACATAGGAAGTCACCACTACGTGAAACTTCAAATGCTACTTTTAGTGAAATCTAATAGTCACTGCATATAGATTTCTTTATCCAGATCATCACTCAATGTGTATGTTTTACATCCACATGATGTAAATTTAAATTCAAATGGTTAACATTGCCATATTAAAACTAATTTAAATACACAAGAAGTGAGAAAAATGCCTTCTTGTTATGCATACCCTTCTGTAACAATAAGTCTTGTGCATCTCAATTGATCTACCCACTTTTCTCTTAAACCTAGAGAACTTAATAGTTCTCAATAGCTCTTTTGACTTGGTGGTAGATCAACTGATCCTCAACTTGATTTTTTCTCAAAGAATTCATTTCCCTTTCCATTGCTTTCTTCCATTCTCCCTTGACATGGCCTCTTATACAGAATGTGACTTATCATCCTCCTTTAGAATAACCATGAATATTTTTCTCACTTATCCTTTTTCTCATGAGCCTTTTGCATTTCATATTTATTTTGTTTGGTCTCTTTATTGACCATTCTAAGCTCCTGCTCTAAAAAACAATTGAGGATTATTGGCCTGTTCAGTACTGCATTGTCCTTGCGTCTAGTAAAGAGATGCAATATGATTAGTTTCACCCTTAATTGAAAACTAATTCACAACAAATGTAGTACCTTTCAATTCTTTTTTTTTGTCACAATTCTATCATCATTTGCAGTCTTAAAAACGTAACCCGTATGAGCTCCCACTTACAACCACTATGGGAATTTGCAACTGGTCCTCATGGTCTATGACCCTTATGGTCCATGAAAACTCAAATTTGACTTTTATTTAGTGCAACATTCATAGGGTATGGCAGTGACCACTTTTAAAGGTACATGGTTAAATTCAAGTCCGCATGACTTGTTGAAACCAAGGATGTGTGCTAATCCACCAAAGGTAGACTAGATAATACTCTCCCACTCACATTTGGAGGGTTAGCATGAGCCATAATATATTTAACTATGTCTAATAACATTCCATTATGCCTTTATAAACTCTTTTTTTTTTAGTGATGGAATGCTAGGGATAATTAACATTTAATTATCTCCTTTTCACAAAGCACATTGAAACTGATCAAATAAATACTCACAACCTTAATCAGTTTGTATGACTATTAAAATTTCTATCCACTTGATTTTTAACCTTTATTCACATATCGTCTAAAACACTCTAGCTTTAAACTTGTGTGAAATTTAGTAGTAACCATAATCATAAGAAATCAACAAAGGTAATAATATACCAAGCTCTATCTCTTACCCTCATACTTATAGGACCATATGCAATAAACCAAAATAATTGCAATGTATACTCAATTCTAGCTCTCTTACTGAAAATCTTTCATTATGTTATTTCTAGAATCAATTTATGCATCCTTGCTAGTAAGACATATATTTTAAGTCAATACTTAAATTAGAAGAAATGGCAATGCAATTGTAACACTCCAATTTTTATCACCAATATTCCCTTTATGCAATGAGATATTTAATGTGATAAAATGGTGAATGGTGAAGTGCATAAAAGGATAAATATTCCAATTGGTGGTCACACACAACATGAGTAGGTTTAAAACACAAAGTGTAAACAACTGTATTTCCTGCTAGTGTGTAACACCCCAAATTTTATATTCACCAAATATATTGCAATTATTTGGAAAATTCAATAAAATGGTTAATATTCATGAATTTGGAACATATGAATTTTAGAAATATTCATATTCATGAGAAAATGAGCAAATTAATTCAAGAAAGGAAATTAGATTACAAAGGTAATAGCAAAATCATAATTTTGCCAATTTAGCACAAGATTAATTATTTTTCAATTAATTTAAGTTAATTTCAATTAATCAAGGAAAATAAAGGAGAGTATATACATTGAATATTCTTGATAGAATAAATCAAGAATTGTGAAATTGGAAGGACTTGTGCATAATTCAATTAAAGGCATTATGGAAATGTTGAAACAATTCCTATTTCCCTTTTTCTTGCAATTTTCGCCTAGTACAAGGAAAATGGAAGGGAAAAATTGATTATTGGGATTAAATATGCCAAGTGTCAATATCCTATGGTAATGGGATTAGTTTTATAATTGATTAAGAAGAGCACATGTCTAATTGCATTAAAATATTGCTTCTTGGACAAAGTAATCATGATTATGGTACAATACTTGAGTATATAGTTAGATTAGTTAGAAGAATCTATTTGGTTAGTGGAGACATAAGGGGGGGAAGGTTTTTAGAGATAACCAAAGGGAGAGGAAATTAGTTCAAAGCTAATTGAAGCCTAATGACACAATTGGAAGAAGATAAGACCAATGCCAAGTGTCACTATAAGATTACATCTTGGAAATCAAGTTATTAAAGGAAAGAGAGATATTTTATAAAACACTTTCCCTTCCTCTTCCCTTGCACATTTCGGCCAACACAAGAAAAAGAAGAGAGAGAGATAGAGCTTTGAAGAGGTCTCGAGATCTAGAGAAGGAAGAAGAAGCTTAAGGTAAGGATGATCTCTTAAGCCTTTTTTCTTGTAATATTGCTTGGAAACCTTCTCTAAACCCTTCTTCTCTATGGAATCCATGGTTTAGAAGACACATCTTGAGCTCAAGGAGAGAGAGAGAGAGAGAGAGAGAGGAGGACGTCTAGAGAGAGAAAGGTAAAAAACTCAAGAAGTAACTTCACAAAACTCAAATCCATACTAGTATGTTGTTATTGTTGAAGTGTATGGTTGGATTTGGTGATTTTTGTTAACTTTGTAAATTTGGAAAAGTCCTAACCCTAAAGGGTTTTGCTGCCCAAATTTCTTTGAATTATGGTTTGAATGTGTTTAAATGACTTAATAAGGGATTAGAAAGGGAAAGGTATAAGCTTTAAGGGTTAAAACTCAAAACTCCAATTTTTCCCTTTTTCTTGAGAAGTTTCTGCCAGCACTGTTCTGGGGGCAAAGGAGTTGGATTTTTAGTGATTTGTTGGTTCCATTGGATTCAAAAAGAAAAAATAAGTGGGGTTACAGCTGGTCACTTTTTCGGAAAAGTATGAAAAAGCATAATTACGAAAACGCCCCTAAAACCCTAAAGCGGGTCTATCAAGGGCAATTTCATAATTTGACACTGAATTTGGTAATTTCAAGCCCAAAAATTGATTCCTTGGGCAAAAATGTGTCAGGATAGCCCTGTCAAAATTTTGAGAAAACGTGCCATCGGGGTCGCGAGGGCATTTTAGTAAAATTTCACCATAAACTAATATAACCATAAGAAACACTATGGAAGAGTCTAAAATGATATTTGGATAGGTTATGACCTATTTCTTGTACATTTAATATTTTAGGACCGAGTCGGGAGTCGGAAGCGACATGTTTTATGAGGCATATTAAAAAGGGGTTGAAAGAAATTTGAGGTAGGGCCATTATCCTTCATACATCTTGCTATAGTTATATGATTGTGTGGATGTCATTGCTTGTAAATGCGTTTTATTAATCAACATGTTTTGCCTAGAGAGGGGTAGTTAGTGCCAAAGGTGCACTTACACTAGGAGTTGGCAAGAGCCCAACCGGTGTAGATTATGGGGCTGGGACCTACACATGTATACATAATGATGAAGTTTTTATATTGTTCATTAATTAATGCATACACGGTGCATATCATATTTATTTTTCACATTTTCTATGAGTGATAGCATATTTATACTGGGATTTTTTGGAATCTCACCCGTTTTTTTAAAACAAACATCTCAGCAGGTGCCAGTAGGATGAAAGATGTAATACCCCGAATTTTGAGACTCGAGGCTAGAGAATAAGCCTGAGATTAGTGGATTGCTAAGCCTCGGTTTAGCAAGATCCCAAATTGTGATTAAGGGTTAATGACTTCAAAAGTGGATGTAGTTAGTGATAAATAACCTTTTTGGAGAATATGATGTGACTTGGCACTAGAATGTGATTCGTGTGTGTTGTGAGCAGCGCCGAAACCCTATATTTGAGTTCAATTGTGGATTAACATCCAAATTGACTTAGAATAGAGGGAAGAATTGAATGGGGTATTGTGTTGGAAATGGTGTCATAGTGTGTTTTGATGTCATTGAAATTGGTTTGGAACTTTGGAATGGAAAAGTTGCAATGTTAGGTTTTGAAATGTGAATTGTGTTGACATGTTGAGATTGTTGTGAAAACATGTCAATGAGATAGGAATTTGATTGATTTGGTGTTTCCAATGGATTCCTTGTGAAAATTTATGTGGGAATGATGTTTGGTATGAAAATGGAACCATTGGAAGAAAAGATGCAAAATCTGAAATTCTGTCCAGTGAAACTCTATTCTGGGCAGTCAGGTTTTGTGAACGTTTTGAATGACCAAATGGTGTCTAAAAATTCTGAAACTTTCCAGTCTTAAATTTCACATCCCAAGCTTCAAAATGGACACATAATTTGTTGCATTTCGTTTTATGAACTAGGAGATATGACTGTCCAAAGTTTGGGATGGAAACTGAACTCTGTTTTGGGGCAGTGATGAGTTTTATGTAATTCTGGAATTGTGTGGTGATTTTTAGTAATGGGAAATATTTTTCCTATGAAGAGGACTTAAATATATTTCATTTGGCTTTGGAATCACCTCATTTTGAGTTTTCTAGAATTAGTTATGTTTTTTCAAAGTTTGGACAGAAAATCTGCCAGAAAATCCGAAAATGGGAATTATGACATCATCAAAATAAAAGATGACATCAGCATGGAAATTAAAACATTTTCTCATCATCTTCAGCTCTCATTTTCGTGTTGAACCAGAAGCCAAGAGAGAGAGAAAGTTTGAGAGCTTTTAGAGAGAGAAAGAGAGGAGAAATCTCACAAGGTAGGTCGATTTCATCGGTGAATTTGTACCTAACGTGTATAATCCTTCTCCTAAGTTATTCCTTTATGTGAATTAAGGTCTTGAAGCAAGGAATTTCATTGTTAAAAGAGGCTAGGGTTCATCCATAAGAAGGATAAGCTAGAAGGAGCTTAAGGTAACCTCCGAAACTTCAATCTTTGATTGTTCTGGCTGCTATCACTACTACAAAAAACGCTTTTAACGTCCCTTTTTTGGGCCTTTTAACGTCTGAAAACGGAGGGACGTCTATCTGAGGGTCGTAGAAAAAACTGTCAATAACGTCCCTAAAATAGGGGACGTCTTTTGGCCAGACTTTAGACGTCCCCAGTCATTACTGGGGACGTCTAAAGTGTTTATGAACCACTTTAGACGTCCCCAGTTTGCACTGGGGACGTCTAAAGTCTGGACTTTAGAAGTCCCCAGTGCAAACTGGGGACGTCTAAAGTGGTTCTGAACCACTTTAGACGTCCCCAGTTTGCACTGGGGACGTCTAAAGTCAGGACTTTAGAAGTCCCCAGTGCAAACTGGGGACTTCTAAAGTGGTTCAGAACCACTTTAGAAGTCCCCAGTTTGCACTGGGGACATCTAAAGTTTTTTTTATGGCCTTTTATATATACATCACTGTCCAGCAAATTTAAACTACAGAAATTGGATAGAAGAAATATCGCATAAACCAGAATGGAAACAACAGCAGTTCAGCACTATCTAATAAACATGTTATCCAACAATCTAATAGTATGTACAACAACACAACTCTAAGTATCATTGTCATTTTATATAACAACACAACACAACAATCTAATAAACATATTGGCGCTAGTTAAACTAGACTAACCTAAGCCAAAGCAAATTCATTCCTAAGTATCATTGTCATTTTTTTAACTCATGTCTATATATATACATCACCGTGTTGAAGTCTGCTGACCAAAAAAACAAATATGCAATAATGACAGTCCATTTCCATATCAAGCAAATTAGAAGCAGATTAAAAGTATGCATATACAAGTTACTCTGTTTTTCCAGTTTCATAATCTGATTTAAATTAACAGTTACAAGCATTTGTTCAATCATTTGTATCCAAAGTTGTGGGAGTGAGGAACAAACCTGTGGACGACGAAAATGGAGATGACTCACGGTGCCACCAGCTAGGAAGACGATAGTTGTGAAAGGGAGACACAAACGATGGTGCTCGTCAAAGAAGAGAGAGGGAAAAATAGAAATATGATTATGAGAAAGAGGAAGGCAGATAGGGAAGGAAGCACGGGAAAGGGAGTTGTAGCAACGAACTGAGAAAGAGAAAGGAAGACAGGAAAGGAAGCAAGGGAAAGGGGAAAGAGGAAGACAGCTTGGAACGAAGCTTACGAGGGAAGACGGAATAAAGCTTGGGGAAGGAAAATAAAGCTGCTGGCCTGCTGCTGATGGGATGGGTGTCTGACAGGCTTTTTCACGTCCCCAGTCAAAATGGGGACGTCTAAAGCTCACTTTAGACGTCCCCAGTCAAACTGGGGACGTCTAAAGTGAGGTTTAGACGTCCCCAGTCCAACTGGGGACGTCTAAAGTGGTTCAAATTTTTTTTTTTTAAAATTCAAATTTTTTTATTTAATACTTTAGAAGTCCCCAGTCGGACTGGGGACTTCTAAAGTGGCACTTTAGACGTCCCCAGTCAGACTGGGGACTTCTAAAGTGGCACTTTAGAAGTCCCCAGTCCGACTGGGGACTTCTAAAGTATTAAAAAAAAAATTTGAATTTTAAAAAAAAAAAAATTGAACCACTTTAGACGTCCCCAGTCAGACTGGGGACGTCTAAAGTGGCACTTTAGAAGTCCCCAGTCGGATTGGGGACTTCTAAAGTGGCACTTTAGAAGTCCCCAGTCCGACTGGGGACTTCTAAAGTATTAAAAAAAAAATTTGAATTTTAAAAAAAAAAATTTGAACCACTTTAGACGTCCCCAATCAGACTGGGGACGTCTAAAGTGAGCTTTAGACGTCCCCAGTTAGACTGGGGACGTCTAAAGTGGTTCAAATTTTTTTTTTTTTTTTAAATTCAACCAGCGCCAACGTTTCCCGCTAAATATTGAACTTTGGGCGTCCCTAATTTAAAAAGGGACGTCCTTTAGGGTCGTTAAATGTAAAGTTTGTAGTAGTGTATAGTTGATTTAATCGGTGAAATTTCACCGGATTGTCTTTGTTTGTAAATTTGGAAAATGGGTTGGCCTAGGCGTTATGCTGCCCAAATTGATACTAAATGGTGGTTCTAACCCAATGTAATGGTTAATAAAGTGGTTAGGAGTGGAAAGAAACACGTTTACGGAGCCGAAACCGAAAAACCCCAATTTTCCCCAGAGTACTTGTATATTTTGGTTATGGATATAAATGGGTCTTAGAGTTGGATTTTCAATGATTTTATGGTTCCATTGAGTTCAGGAGCGAAAATTAGGTGGGGTTACAGTTGGTCACTTTTTTGGAAAAGGCTGAAAAACATAATTACGAAAACGCCCCTGAAACCCTTAAAGTGGGGCTGCCAAGGGTAAATTTGTAAATTGACATTGAATTTGATAATTCCGAGTCAGAAAATGGATTCCTTGGGCGAAAACATGTCAGAATAGCCCATGTAAAAATTTCAAGAAAAGTACACTCGGACCGGATAAGGCGGGGCCGGGCCAGGTCCCCGGGGGTATTTTAGTAATTTTTCCATATAGCTTCATATAACCCCCAGAAACACTATGGAAGTATCTAAATAGTACATTTGATATTGTAAGATCGAACGTGAAGCCCCGAGTTGTTGGCATGTAAATCGAGGAGAAAACACTAGAGGTAGGGAACTTATCCTCCTGCATGCTTTGATAACTGTATTAATGTGTTGATGCATGTTATTGCTTTGCTTGATTATGTGGAACATGTATGAATGATTTGAAGCTATGTTTAAATATATACTATGGCCATATGTGTATCGTTCGAAGCATTGAGCTTATAGATTTGTCATTGTATGTGTGCATGAGTTATGTGACGCAAGCATGTCATGCATTAAATACTTATCTTGCCTGCATATTGATAATGTTTCCCTACTGAGATTCTCTTGAATCTCACCCTCCCCTACCAACAATTTAGACAGGGCAAGTGGCTCATGGAGGGAGCGGCAAGGACTCCTTCAAGATGAGAGTTGGTAGTTGATTACCAATGAGTTGTGAAGACTGTATATAACTCGGTTGAATATATGGTTATGAATTTGAGATGAGATTGTGTAATCCCCATTTGAAGAATTGTAATGGGCAATTGTGCCTTGTGTATCTTTAGCAAAGGTATGTACCCGGGATTTCCGGGATGATTATGTTGTGCACTCCAATATTTATATGAATGTGATTTATCTTCGCGTAGTAATTGTATTCGAAATGTGAATATGAAACCAAGTTAATTAGATTTTAAAAGGTATTTTTGAAAACCCTATCTCAAGGATGGGATTTTAAATGATTTTTTATTATTATTGGTCTCTATTTCATTTTAATCGCGTCTTTCGGATATAATTACAGAGGGGGTTACAAAAGATAAAGATGTAAACACCGAGAAGTGATTGGCACGTGTCTCGAGGCAAGGTCAAAGCTAGTGGTTATAATTAGTTTATGCTAAGATATTTTGAGGAATCCTGTATATATTGAAGTTTCCGCTGTATTTTGTCGATGAATGACATTGGGTTTGTAAACGGATACTATTATCAGTATATATATACTTTTCTGTATGCCCATGAAATTCTGTCTTTATTACTTTTTAATTATCGAAATGGAAATGGGTGTTGACACAGTGAATTTTTCCTGTATAGCAGTCTTGTTGTGTGACATTTTAAATAGGCAAATGACGTTCAAAAATTGTGAAATCTTGCAGGATGAAAGTAGACATCCTAAGCTTTAATTTGATAGGTCATATGAATTATTGGGAGCTGTACACAAAGAGTTATATATTTTTGAAGTTTACCCAGTGAAACTGGCTAATATCTGGAACAACGTCCAAAGATTTAAATTCTGAAAATGTTGAGTTTGCATTTGTCTAAAGGCTATGTTTTCTCTTAAAACTAGACTCAATAAGGGTTTCATAGCCTTTGGAATCACTTCAATTCGATTCCTACAAATAAAGTTATGATTTTTCAAAGTTTGGTCAGAAAACCTGTAAGAATTGCCAATTGTTGCGAATTTGAGGAAAAAAAGTAATGGCAATTATGTAAATTATGGGATAAATTAAAAGCCCATATTTTCCCTTATTGGTGGATAGTTGCTTGGGTATTGATCATGCCAAGTGGCATCAATCCAAGCCAAGGGATTAAATTATAATTTTTAAAGTTTGAGCACATGTGTATTTAGATAAAAATATCATAAACTTGAACATGGGATTGGACAAATTGGAAGAAGCCCAATTTGGTATGAAGGACCCCTTAAGTGGCGTCTTTTATGGGCTTAACAAGAAGGAAGAATTGGTTCAAATTGAATGGAGAATTATGACTTAGTTAACAAAGGATAAGCCCAAAGTACATAAGCTATGTCATAAATCAAATTTTTTTATAAAACTAATTAGGGAAAAGATGAGATATTTTATTAAACATTTGGCTCATCTCTTTGCTTCCACATTTTTGTCCCAACACCAAATATAGAAAGAGAGAGAGAGAGAGCTTAAGAAAAAAACTAGAGAGAAGGAGGAGCAAGGGAGCTAAAATCACTAGTACAAAATTCTCTTTTTAGACTACCACATTTAGACCGATTATGGCGGATAAGGTCTAAAAAATTTGACCAATGGCAGTTTTATAATTATATAGAACTTCTAAGATTGGTTCTCTAAAAAACCGGTCTTAAAAAAATTATTTAGACCGGTTATAAGTAAAACCGGTCTAAAAATATCAAAATATTTAAAAAATTGAAAATTTGAACCTTTTAAGACCTAAATAAAAATTGGTCTTAAATGTGAAAAATTTTAAAAATATTTTTTTTCACACTTTTAAGACCGGTTTTTATCAAAAACCGGTCTAAAAGGTGAGCGTTTTCACCCGTATTTTTACTCCCCGCCTAAATCCTGCGCTCTATGAACCCTTTCTTCTCTTTTCGCCATTTCTCTGTGAGCTCTGTCCCTACTTGTTCTGAACTCGCCCATCGCGCCCCATTCCTCATTTATTCAACTCTCCTTCGTCATTACCACTGCCATTGCCATGTTCGTCGTCGTCGTTCTTTGATCATCGTCACTCTCCTCCGTCGCCACCTCTATTCTCCGCAACGACCATTCTTCTCTGCCGTGACTTCCCTTTGTCAGTGCTACGAATTTGAGGACTTCATTTTAATCTCAGTCGATGCTACCGTGACTTTGGGTAAAAGCTCACTCCTTGGTCTTCAATCAAGTTAGTGTTCGATCTGTTATTTAGTTGTTGTTCAATAATTAATAATGTCCTATGAAAATAGTTCTTGTTGTTGTTTTGAGTACTTAATTCCCACAAGTTGCTATTATAGTTTGTTGGAAATCCAACTATTTTGTGATAATGTAATCTAGACAAAAAAATCTGCACATTCTTGTTAGATGCTTTGACTTGTACATCCCTGGCCTGTGATATTTGGCTTGGAGTAATAACACTCTAAGTTATGTTTTAATTTAGTGTGATTATTTGATTGTCAGTGTTATTGGTTTGTTGAAACGATACTAGTTTCAAATGGTGCATGTTAATTTCATTGAAATTTCTAAAACTCTATGGTTGTTGGTTTTTTGTCTATCCTTTTGCTGTTGGATATAGGGTGCTACAAGTGTTGTGATATATATGAATCATAGTTGGATAAACACTAAACGAACGAGTGTTGAATATAATAATGGGGTGAGGGGTTTTGTAGACTTCGCTAGAAGAAATGCCGATGATGGTAGTGGGAAGTTTTATTGCCCCTGTGTAGTATGTTTGAATGGGAAGCGACTAAGTGTTGTAGATATATATACACGTTTAATTTGTGAAGAATTTTATAAGAGTTATATAGTATGGGTATGGCATAGTGAAGAATTAGAAATGCCAAGTTCATCTCAACAGGGGGAGTGACCTTTGATGAACGGATAGAGGATATTATTCGTGATGTAGGAGAAGAGGCTTTTGTGCAATCACATGCATATGGTAATACGTGCAGTGATGTTGAGACGCCGTTGTACCCGGGGTGTAAAAAATACCAATTGTTGAAAGCAGTATTGAAATTGGTAAGCTTGAAAGCACGGCATGGATAGAGCACAAGAGTTTTTCAGAGATGCTTGAGGCTTTTAAGGACATGCTTCCAGATGATAATGTGTTGCCTTCTTGATACTATGATGCTAAGAAAATATTGTGTCTACTAGGGATGAAGTATAAAAAGATCCATGCATGCTCTAATGATTGTATATTGTATAGAAAAGAGCATGAAAAGGAACAACAATGTCTGATATGTGAAACCTCAAGGTACAAATCAAATAACGCTCCTGCAAAAGTGTTGTGGTATCTTCCAATCATACCAAGGTTCAAGCTCTTGTTTGCTAATGAATGCGATGCAAAAACTTTGAGATGGCATGTGGATGAGAGGATATCCGTTGGAAAGCTTCAACATCCGGCTGATTCTTCTCAATAGAAGAAAATCGATCAATTATTTCCTGCCTTCGATGAAGAGCCTAGGAACCTTAGGCTTGGGCTTAGCACGGATGGCATGAATCCTTTTGGTAGCCTGAGTAGTATACATAGTTCATGGCCTGTTCTGTTGGTAATTTACAACTTAACACCTCTGTAATGCATGAAAGGAAAGTATATCATGTTGTCTATATTGATTTCAGGACCAAAACAACTCGAAAATGACATAGATGTTTACCTAGAACCCTTGATCAAAGATTTGAAGAGTTGTGGGATGAAGGTATTGATGTTTTTTACGCGAACAAGAAGGAAGTTTTTAAAATGCGACCAACGATCTTTTGTACTATAAATGACTTCCCCGCATATAGAAACTTATTAGGATATAGTGTTAAAGGCCATAAAGCATGTCCGATTTGTGAAAAAGGAACATGCTACCATCAACTTCAACATGAAAGAAATATAGTTTATCTTGGCCATATGAGATTTCTTAGACGAGGCCACCCGTATCGTAGATTAAAGAAAGCTTTTTTTGGTGGACAAGAGTTTGAAGATGCTCTGAAGGCATTGACTGGGGAGCAAGTTTATGAAAAGGTGAAAAATATCAATGTTATCTTTGGTAAGACTATAAAGAATAGTAATGAAAAATATAAATGGAAAAAGAGGTATGCCTTCTTCAATCTTCCATATTGACCCAATCTTGATGTGAGACATTGTATTGATTTCATACATGTGGAGAAAAATGTATGTGATAGTATTGTTGGGACACTGCTTAACATACAAGGTAGTTCTAAGGATGGCATGAAGGCAAAATTAGATTTGCAAGACATGGGGATACGAGAAGACTTGCATCCAAAGCCATATGGTAAGAGAACTTTTTGTCCTCCAGTTGCTCATACTTTGTTTCAGGATGAGCAAAGAATGTTTTGTGAGTGTTTACATGGTATCAAAGTTCCTTCAGGGTATTCTTCAAATTTTAGGAAGCTTGTGTCGATGAAAGACTTGAAGTTAGTAGGGCTAAAGTCTCATGATTGTCATGTCTTAATGCAACAATTACTCCCAGTAGCTATTCGAGGCATTGCCGAATATGATCTTCAACATATTTTGATTTTTCTTCTTCTTCAATGCTATTTGTAGTAAAATCATTAAGACAGAAATATTGGATGAAATGGAAAATGAAGGCTATCTGATCTTGTGCTAGCTTGAGAAGTTTTTTCTTTCTTCTTTTTTTGACATCATGGTACATCTAATTATTCATCTAGTCAGGGAGATCAAGTTGTGTGGCCCTATCTATTTATAATGGATGTACCCAATTGAAAGAGCTATGAAAATTCTAAAAGGGTATGTGAAGAGCCATAACCGGCCTGAAGCATCTATTATTCAGATATATGTTTCTGAAGAAGCCATGGAGTTTTGTTAAGATTACTTGTCAAATGTACGACACATTGGACTTCCTGAACATCATGATGAAGAAGGCGGTAGACCTGGGGCTTCAGTAAAGAGTATGGATCCTGATGAATTGCAACAAGTCCACTTGTACATCTTGAATAATGTTGATGAAGTTCAAGATTACATTAATGCTCATAAAGAAATTGTACGGAAAGGAAATAATCGAACGACTGAACAAAGGTTAATTAGGGAGCATAACAAAACTTTTGTACATTGGTTTAAACAAAAAGTTGACGGAGAAGAATGTGTTTCTGATACAATTAAATGGCTAGCACGTGGTCCTAAGGTTGATGTCATAAGTTGGACTTCATTTGTGATCAATGGTTATAGGTTTTACATTAAGTCCCTTGATGATAGGATCACCGTCTAGAACAGTGGGGTTATGTTAATGGCTGAATCTATGCACTTCTCTAGTTCGAAAGATAAGAACCCTAGATTGGCAGCAATACCTTATTATGGGGTTATTGAAGAGATTTGGGTGGTTGATTATGTTAAAATTAAATTTCCCATTTTCAAATGCAAGTGGATTGATGTCAACAATGATGTGATGATTGATTAGTTGGGATTTACATTGGCTAATTTGATTATTAGAAGTTTTAGAGATAAACCTTTTATTATGGCATATGAAGCGAAACAAGTGTTCTATATTACTGATCAGACAAATAAAATGTGGTCTGTAGCTCTCAAAGGAAAAATGGTCGTTGATATTAATCAGGAAAGTCATTCAATGAATGATCTTCTTGAGACTTCTTCTTTTTCTAGGGGTCTACCAAAATTAAACGAAGAAGATGAAACAGACAATGAACACGGCACAAAAAACGATCATCATGAAGGGATATGGGAGGATATCCCTTTATAAAACTACTTCGAAGGTTAGTTAGCTAAAGTAATTATTGTGAACTATATTTGAATTATGTATATTGTCATTTGTGTATATATAAATGTACTTTTTTTGTTGTCGTCACAGGAAATTGAAGGATATGAGGTGTCTTAGTGTAGATGCTCCGAAGCTAGCCAATGATCATCAACTATAGATTACTGTCTGCTGCATGTATTCTGATCTTACCTAAAGTTTTGATTTCTTTTGTCAAACTATAATATTAAAACAGGGGAATACAAATGTTAAGCAGCATACCTTAATTTTCATATTGTGTGTGATCATGTGTTGATTTTCAATGATTTATAGTTATTGCTTCTGTGGAATATGGGGTGTAGGAAGAATGATAATGTAAGTTACAAGATTTGAAATTATGTTTTAAAATGTTTGATGAAATGGGGATGTGCAAGAGAGAATAACTTATTTGGGGTGTAGGAAAATGATTTATTGTTGTTGCTTCTATTGAATGTGGGGTATAGGAAAAATGATGTAAGTATTACAGCATATCCAATTGAAATGCTTGATGAAAATGCTTCTGTATAAGATAGTTGTTATATAATGTGTAAAAGATGAATTTATTTGGATGTCGTTGAAATGACTGCTTGCTGAGTGAGATGTCTTAACAGGGGAAATAGCTTGCTGGGTAAATGTTTTAAACGGAACAATTTTTTTAAAAAAAAATTAAAATTTTTAGACTGGTTATTGTAAAAATTGTTTTGAAATGTACTTTTTAGACCTGTTTTTACAATAACCGGTCTAAAAAGTGTTACTTTCAGACCAGTTGTTGAGACAACTGGTCTAAAAAGTAAAACTTTTAGACCTATTTTTTAGAAAATCGGTCTAAAAAATGCACTTTTTAGATTGGTTTCTTCAATAACCGATCTAAAAATAATTATTTTTAGACTGGGTTTATAAACAACCGGTCTTAAAACCTTGTTTTAAGTCTTAAAACCTTGTTTTAAGACTGGTTCCTGAATCAATCTATAAAGTAGCAGACTTTTAGATTGGCTGTATTTAGACCGCCTACAGAACTGGTCTAAAATTTTGTTTTTAACTGGTCTTAAAAATGATTTTTCCACTAGTGAATCCAAAGGTAAGAGCTTGAAATTCCAAGAGTCAAGCTTTCTAATTTGTGTAGTTCATCCTCTAATCTCTTATTCTCCATGGAAACAATTGTGTAGCAAGCTAATCTCCAAGGTTTAGGAGGGAGTGTGGGATGCCCTAGAGAGAGAAACACCAATAATCAAGAGGTAACTTCAAAAATCTTAAATCCATGATGTATTGATGTTGTGTTGTGATTCTTGGCTTGGTTTGCGGTTTGTGGTTGATTTTGTAAATTTGGAAAGTATAAACCCTAAGGCGTTATGCTGCCCAAATTTCCTTAAATTTTATTTAGTATGTGTTTAAATGGTTAAATAAGTGGATTGAAGTGAAAAGGAACAAGCTTTTGGAGTTGAAATTCAAAAATCACGTTTTCCCTTTTTAGTGTACATGTTTTGGCTAGAGCTGGTATAGGGGGTTAGGGTTCGAATTTCATTAATTTGATGATTCCATGGTATTCAGGAGGGAAAATTGTGTATGGTTGATTGAAGCATAAGTATTGTCGGCTTTGTGCCTTGGTAACCTTTTCAAAATTTAACCAAGGATTGCAACATGTAGTGCAATCCCAGATCGTCTCTCGAAGAGCCTTTTATTAATTACATAAAAAATAAGTGCAAAGATTGACACGAAATGATTAAAAAGGGAAATTTTGATCGTTTGAAACTACAACTATATGAGAATAATAAAAGTCCTAAATTATAATGTTTTTGGTATTTTTGTATATAAAATGATAGGTGAAATGATATGGATGAAGTGAATCTCTTGAAAATGGCTTGCAAGGGCAATCATAGTTCATCTAATGATA
This sequence comes from Inga leiocalycina, assembly GCA_963242795.1. Classification (NCBI taxonomy): domain Eukaryota; kingdom Viridiplantae; phylum Streptophyta; class Magnoliopsida; order Fabales; family Fabaceae; genus Inga; species Inga leiocalycina. Next base: position 50,820,726 of record OY725328.1, on the reverse strand, counting down.
ATGGAAGTTCAATTTCCTAGCTTATTCAAAAATGTCCAAAAGACCTTTGAGCTAGCTTGAGTTAGATTGATTAAACATTTCCACACCGGGAAAGGTTTAACCCCTATAATCGACACTCAGTACAAGACACTAGCAATTGCAACTAAAGTCCCTCAAAATACCAAGCCTCAAATACCGTTGAGTCTAGTGCATTAATCAATGATTATTCCTAAACTAAAAAATAATCACTCCTTAAAACACTATTAAAAACCACTTTATATCCAATTTATGAAATCATTAAGTTTTCTAAAATACCAAACCCAATCAACCGATGAATCTAGCACCAAAAGAGAGGTAACCCTACTCTAGAGATGCTCTTAAGCACTCTTAGTGTGTGATTTAAATTAATTAATGCAATTCGTTCAATGTAACTCCAAAATCAACTCAATATCTAAACAATACCATGCAAAACAATAGAGAATCAATGGAATTACATTTAAACATATATGTAACCACATATAGTGATGAGCACAAAGTTCAACATCAACTAATCCAAATAACAAATTAATCCAAACTAAGTACTTAACCAAGTAACAAAGGTCTAACAATATAAATACAATCTCCAAGACAGAAAATTATAATTACAAAGCTAAACAAATGGATTAAAACATAAAACTCCCCTTTGTAGAGCTTAGAACTCAAGCCCTTAGCTTCCATCTTCAAGAGAATGATACTCTAGCCACTGCAACTCATGGAATCAACATCTCCAAACAATTTCAAAGCCTCAATCATATAAAACAATGATCAAAGCAACCAATGAACACTGATCAATTAAAATTGGGGGCTGAAATTAACCTAGAAACATAGGGAATCACGGCTGTGTTGAGTTCAGAGTGAAGTTAGAGGAGTCACAATCTGAATTAGAAAACTGATGGCGGTGAATGACGGAGGGGAAGAATCAATAATGAGGGACGGTGATGAGAGTGTAGATGATATTGATCAAGCTTCGCTGCAGCTCCCTGTCTCAACTCTCATGCCTCAGCTCTTCACTCGTGGCTTCTTGATATGGAATGACGCAGCTCATCGGCGACTGCGGTGGTGGTGCGATGGTGGATAGTGCCGCAGGTGAGAGAGGAAGAAGAAGGTGAAGGTGTGAGGTCGTGAAAGCTTGTGGCTGCTGGTTATGCTCTTCGTGTGTCTCCTTTATCTCTTCTATCTATTTCCCTTCAGCTCCCTAAAACTAATCAGAGTCTGACCTACTGCGTTAAAATGCTTTGTTTCAGTAGGACTGATTTGTCATTTTTCAAATTCGTGGCACCAAATTGTCATTTCTGAAATTCAAACCCTAAATTGCCATTTTCAGATGTAATCCAAATTTTCAAGTATTTTCAATTGAAAACAATTTAACCAACATTAAATATTCTTAGAAAAATCAATGGTTAAGAGAAATTAAAATTATTTTGACAATTTTGCCCTTTTTAGTCCCAACTTAATATATTTGCTCTCAATCTCAATTTATCACTATAAAGGCTTTTTAGATAAATTATTATAACAAAAACCCCAATTAAAGTATAAAAATATATAATTAAAATAGGGATTTCTCATTGATGTTGACTACTTTGTGAGAAAAGCCCTAGAAAGTGCAATTACGAAAATACCCCTAAAACCCTAAATTGTGGCTGTCAAGGGTAAAATTATCATTTGACAGTGATTTTGAGAAAACCAAGGTCAAAAATGGATTCTACATGTAAAACTATGTAGGAATAGTCCGGGTCAAAATTAAAAGTGCAGTCAGACCGGGTAAAAAGGGGCCTGGACTAGGTTCCCAGGGGCATTTTAGTAATTTTGTAGAATTGGACTAATATAACCAACAAAAGTATATTGGAAGAGTTTAAAGTAATACATGAATGAGTTTTAACCTAATTCTTGTACATTTGGAATTTTAGGACCGGATTGTTACGCCTTAGCCGGACCAAATTAGGAACTATTTTCTGCTGTAAAAAGGGATATAAGGTAGTAACTCATTCTTTCATACACTATGCCAATGTTTATATAATTGTGCATGCCATCTTTTGTAATTTAATTAATGAACATGATTTTTACCATGGAGGGCAATTTGTGCTTGGAGAGGCACACTTACTCGATTGTGAGCAAGGGCCCAACTGAGTTTTACAGGTAGTGGGGGATTGAGCCCCTAACTCACGTATACATATCGAGATGTTATACTGTTGTTAATTGTTGCATAACATGGAGCATGACATATTTACTTTTCACATTTTATATGAACAATTGTATGTTACTACTGGGATTCTTTTGAATCTCACCCTTTTTCAAATATAAAAATATTCCAGCAGAAGCTAGCGGCTCCAAGGACAAAACAATACATACTGCCAAATGAGGTGTGCGGGTCAAGAGAACGAAGATGTTGGTTATATATAGTTTATTTTTGATATTTTGGATGAAATTGTTTATATATTATCAAACCCTGAGGGGACAACTTGTAATGTGATGAAGTTAAGTACCTTGTATCAATATATCAGTATATTTATATTATTCTTGTGTTGCTCACCGAACTGCGTAAAGGCTACTCTGGTTAATATCAATGATAAGTGGTATGTAAGCTGGGGTCTTACAGCAATCATGTACAAAGAATTTACCAATCACAAAATTTATTGAAAGAAACATTGAATCATAACTATACAATTTTATAAAGCAATTTATTCTATATTGTTTCCCTTATCAAGCCATATAGGTCTCATAGTCTTTTCTATACTAAGCTGACATCTCAACTTCAATATTATCATAACCATTTGTCAATGGCTTGATAACGAATTATTTTTATAAATACCAAATATTTTAATTATCTCCGTTAAGTTTATAAATTATGTTCTTGATAGCCTCTCTTAGCTTAGCCACTCAAATTATCCCACACATAGGGTTATTCATAATTTATTTAATTCAAGAACTTATCAATAATATAACATATTAAAGTATACAGCATCATGTGTTTGTATTATTCCTTATTAGTAAAATAACAACGTCGTTGGGTCTATGATCAGAAGAATACATTTGTACCTCCCACCACACATATTCCAATTATGTTATTATCATCTATCAAGAAATCCATACAAATACCTTAAATAACATGCTCGATTATTACTCTCAGAAGACTAATTTCCTAAGAGCACCTACTCATAAAGAGTATTTGACTTTTACTTCGTCATGCTTTCATTACATTATATTCATAATATCTTATTAAACTCTTATCTAGGAGTCAGGGGAACTTAATAGTTTATCCAAGTTCTTATTCAATACAATAAATTCAACCAAAACAAATTCTCTAAAGGGTTAAGTCTCTATGCTTCTCAAATCCAATCTGATAGGTTCTCAACAACTATTTTTTCCCCTAAAAATTGCAAGAATTTTTATATCGTCTATCATTTCAATAATCTTCTAGAGTTTCTCTCTATTTTCTAGAAGAAATATTTCAAAATTCTTCTTCAAATCATATTTGTTTTCTTATAGAAACATTTAGCATCTCTTCTTAAATTTCTTATAGTTGCAAGTATTAGGGATTTGAACTAGGCTTAGGACTTTATTCTTCACTTAAGATGGGCCTTCACTCTTTACCCATGGAGTGATACTTTCCTAAACTCCACCATGATCCAAAGTTTGGATATTGGGAAATTTCTCTATTTGAGATTTTCTTTTACTTTGATCTAACACTGCTTCTTCAATATCTGCTTCTTCACTTTTACCTCCGTGAGGTTCCTCTGGATTCCAATCATCATATTGGCTTTCTTAAGATTTAGAAAATTCAAGTCTTTGCTTAGGAATCATCTTGTGAATTCTCTTTTCTCATCCAGTTCAAGATCAATTATAACTTTACTTTGGACTCTTTCCATCTTGATCCTCTATCAAGATATTCTCCTTCTAGGTAGTCACTCAAAATTTCATATTCCAATAGAAAAACATCTCTATCTCATTCGTTACTCAGAGGCTCACATTTCTCTAACTATTTTATGTTTGGATCAACATTCAAAGGCTTTTAACTAAAAAACTTGTTTATTTTCTAAAGCCATTAAGTTCAAGCTTAGATATATGTTTTTCAACAAAAATATTATTTAAAAAAATAAAATAAAATTTATTTCAGTTCTTTTAAAAATCTCTTTTGATTCATATTTATCTTAATTAAAATGGAATAAATCATTACAAATATTTTAAGAATTTTCAAACAAATAAAAATGTTATAATAGTACTGAAAATGTTCAAAATAGATCTAAATATGTTTCAAAATTGACATATTATATGTCAAAATATAGATAATGAATTTAGGAATTTTTAGAAATAAACCGCGTCTCAATCAAAGCCTAAACGCTCCTATACACACCCCTAGAAGGAAGGGGAAAGAGAAATTCTGAAAAAAGAAAAAAAATTGAAATAAAACATACAAGCCCACATTTGCCTAGCCCAGAAGTATTTTTTTTATCTTAAAGCGGTGGCCCAAAAAAATAGAGCCTAGAACACCCCCTTTTTAATTAACTTCGGCCCAAAATCACTGTGTAGCCCAAACAGTTTTTTTTTTATAAGCCTAGTAAAAAAACCTTTTCCCTTTTTTAGCCTAGAAGCCCCTTTTTCTTTTTCATAACTTTGGCCCAAATTCTATCTGAGCCCAGCATGATTTTTTTTTTTTAAACACATGAAATGACACCGTTTGGATTCTGAGGTTATCTTCAACCTCCAGCCGGGTCATATCCAACCCGGATGGTGCAAGGGTCAGATATATCGGATGCAAAACTTCTCATGTCTGTACCTCCTTTGTCTGACATCAATTTCTCACGTTCTTGGTGTCATTCTTTTTGTTTTTTCATGATCTATACAATGAAATTAATTTCATTGCCTGAAAACACCTTTTTCTCGTGACCCAATCAGAAATCACAAAAACATGTAGGCACTGTTTGGTACGGGGTATTTGAGGGTAGGGACTGGGATTGGATCAGGGATTTGACCAAAATACATCGTTTGGTTTGAGGGATTACGGATGCCTAGGGATTGGGAGTACCACGAAAGTGGGATTGTTGCAAAGCCACCTCCCCCCTGGTATTGCGTTTTCAATCCTGGGATTACAAATTTTGGAGACAAAAATATCCTTGCTTATAATATTCTTTTGACAAAAATACCCCTATCAATTTTGCTCCATTTTGTCTAGGTTATAACTCATCAGTCTGTTTCATCTTTTCATCACTATTGTTGTTCATCGCTCTCACGGTGTACATCCGCCATCATTGGATCCTATCCTTCAAAACTGTCGGAAAGATAAAACAAGTAGGGAGACCACTGAAGCTAAATATTTTTACACACCAAGCATCGAAAGAAGAATGAAAGACGCGAGGACGGGAATTTCCTATCGTTAGATTCATGGAAATGCGCATAAAACTCTTGCATTCCATCATTAATCTTCTCCACCTTATAATCACTCATGGTCCTTGAAAAAGCAAAAAATACAAGTCTAAAATCAGAAAGCAAGCCAATAAACTAGAATTGAAATTGAAGACCAAATCAGAAAATAAATAAAAAATTAAGAAAAATGAGGATCAACAGTTTCATCAAGTTCATCTCTTGCCGCTTGCTAGGAGAAGACATCTTTGTTCTGCGATTACATCTGTGATGGAAGTAAAATGGCAGAAATCATCTGTGATGGACAGTGAAGGCAGAGTTTGCGATTAAGTTTGGGATAGGATAAGGTTAATTTGAAGGCAGAGTCTGTAATTAAGTCTGGGATTTAGGGTATGGGTATTTGGGTCTTTTTATAATTAGTGACTATTTATTAAGTAAGATTAATGAAATTATTCCCTCCAACTATTACTTCGTACCAAACATATTTTTAAAACATCAATCCCAATCCCAATCCCAACCCCAACCCTAATCCCAATCCATCAAAATTCAGTGCCTCCTACCAAACAGGGCCGTAGGGCTTCTTTCGCACAGTGGATTTTTTGTTCTCAAAATCTAAGTCTTTTTATTTGTTTGATCTTTCTCTCTGTTTTCCCTCCCTCTACAAGTTTGTGCTAATCTATTGGCCTAAATTCTTAGTTTTCCAATAACCCAACGCTTGTATTCATGGTATGTTTTTTAGGATTTAAAACTTTCATAGTTTGTCTTTTAAAACATACACATATCCTGTTACCATGTATGGAAGAAACACAAGTAACACATATCTCAAAAAAAAAAAAACCTGTTGGGTCACCCAAAAATATTCAAGCGCATAATCTGGGAAACTATCAATTGGAATAGGAAGAAAAAAAAATAAAGAACAGAGACACACGTTGACAATATACTCATCTCTACTGGAAGAATCATAGACCAATATAAACCTTGGGAATGGCAGTTAAGACATGTAGAGCAATTATGACAGGCAACGGAAGCAAAACAAGTGATAACATACATGCCTTAAGAAATTTAAATAACAACAGGGGCCATATTTCAGTAATATATAGTGCGTGTGTACATATGCCAATATTCTGGGTATTATTTAGATTCTGACTAGCCTTCTCCCTTAATCTCACATTCTATATATATAGTGTACATACAATCACATAAGAATATATACAATCTTTAAATGTATGGCTATATGGTAATAGATATAACCTTTAAACTATAAAAGATATTTCTCTTTATAATCTGTGTCTCTCCATAATAGACCTTCTTAAATCAGGCTTAGGCCATAATTCATCAAGAGTGGACTAATAAATTCCAACATATTTAAACACTTGCATGACCCTATTAATTAGCAAGTTTTTCCGTCTTTAGGCCTTTTAATGAACTTGGTAAAATTTGATTTTTTTTTTTTCCAGTAGCCTTCTCTCAATTTCTTCTTACTTTCATCCTAACTCTTCACAAATCACAATTCGCTCCTTCTTAACAGTCACTATGCACCAGCAGTCTAAACCGAAAAAGCCTTCGTTTTCATTTTACTTGGAAGTAGAGGATGCAAGGTGGAAGAACTTGTTTTCTTTAAAAAAATTGTAAATAATATTAATTAAGAGTAGTTGTATTACCTCATATTAAGAGTAGTTTAACTATCTGTTAAACATATAATTTTTTAAGGAACACATGTCGATTTCTTCCATAAATTTTTAATATGCCAATAAATTTTTTATTTAAACTTTGAGTCATCATTATACAATGAGAAAATTTTATATAATGTATAGGAATATTTTTCTATTGATTTTATATAATTTTCCATCTCTCAATATACGTCATGCATTAATTTGCCTCATGTTAGTAACAATGAGTATTGCATTTGGAATATGTTGAATTTCTAGATTTTAGATGCTTGGGAATACTAGTTTCAATCTATTTTAGCATTCATCGGAGTAGAATATGTGGCCATTCAGAGATGATATTGTGAAGAAACAACATTGGAGAGAAAATAAAGGATCGGAAGAGTTATTGATCTTTGTTAGTATAGAAGCTTATATAGACATGTGTCATGAGAATACTTACAGAGTGGTTATAGTGCATAGATTAAGTGTGAGGGGATATTAAACTCCACCAAATAAAGAAAGAACGTAACTTGGGTCTATCTCAAGTCATCAAGTCCTATGCGGGTTAGTTAGTGTAAACCAAGTGGCTTTTTACAATTGTTGAATGAGCATATTATTTTTTTATATGTGAAAAATACATATGATTATTTATCTTTCTCCATTTTATTTCTGTAATCACTATAGTTTAAATTTAAACTTTTTATTAACTTTTATGTATTCTTGTGTTAGAAAATATTATAATTAAATAAGATTTTGTTTTAATGAAATTCAAAGTATCAATGTTTTAAAGCAAGAAATGAATAATAAATTTGTTATAGGCAAATTTTATGTTAAAGATGGGAGTAAGGATGGAAAAAAAAGAAAGATGGGAGTTAGATCTTCGGCTTCATTATTTTTAATACCTGTTGTTTTTTTTTTCTTTTGATAGTATTAATACCTGTTGTTGGTACAAACAAAAAACAATGCCCATTTATAAGTCATGGTCGGAAAAGCTCATTTAGTGGGTTGTCTATTTTAGTCTTCGGCCTAAAAAAACTAAAAGATTGTTTGTTTTAATCACCTAAGCCACTTTATCAAGATTAAAAATATGTCAAAATTTTTCACTAATTTTTAAAACTATAATTATGTTTTTTTTTTAAACTTCACATGAACAATCAGAAAATAGAAACAACCAATTAACAGCTTATAGGTTAAGGCTATTGACACCTTGAGGTGGGTAATGAAAAAATATAAGTAGACAAATAATAAATGTAAGCTTGGTTTGTAACCCTTCACAAAAATACTAATTGAAATAACAATTGCATGAAGTAAAATAAGATAACACCTAAACTAATGGGGAGTAGTTAGGGGTGGAAACATGCCAGACAACCTGACTTATTTCCGGGCTAATCAGGCTTGGCCTGATAGAATAAAAGGCCAGACTTATATCTATTTTAAAGCATGTTTTACTAAATAGGTCAGGCTTTGACTTATCAAGCCAACTTATTAATATATATAAAAAAAAATTGGCCCACTCTCAGACTCAGCCCAACACCCATTTAATTTCTCCTTAGGTTGTTGTCAAAAAACAAAAAATTATACCTTGTTAGATTTTTTATTTTTCCATCGTACACCCCCTCAAACCCTCGGCCCCGCCCCCGCCCCGGCCCGCCGCTTACGCTCACAAAGTAGTAATTGATGAAGCCCTTATCAGCCACTAATTTACTATACACATCCTGATCTGCAATAGTCAAGTGAGGAAGGCGTTCCAATGTCCAGCTTTGCATTCTAATAATAATCATCAGAGTCCTCAGAATCATCATCACTATTTCCAAAATCATCATAAGCATTCTCATCAATTTTCATTTTGACTTAAAATTTAACCTCTTTAACTTTTCTCCTATTTAAATGAAGGGGACAAAATTCGCATAATAATAAAGTATGATAACATTATTCATTCATGTCAAAATAATAATAATAATAATAATGTGACATATAAATAAGACTAAAAAAAACTTTTTTTTCTCATATATATATAGATATATATTGTTATACCCTCATCTTATTTTCACCTATTTCAGAGTATTTGTGGTGTTGGGAATTGGGCTTAATCCATCCTTGGAGGATTAGGCCCAAACCCATTAAGCTTTAAGTTTTTGGGGCCAAATAAAATACTCAAAAGAATGTGGGGCATTTATAGATAATTTTTCCAAGGGTTTGAAATTGAAACCTGGTGGGAACAGTTTTCCAGCAAGTTTTTGGGGGAAACAGTTGATTTTGGCTGTGTATGTGTAAATAACAGTGACACACATGAAAAAGAGAGACAGAAAAGTTTTCTCTACAGAATCTCTTCTCCTTCTCTTCCCTTCCTGTGCATTTGCTGTGTGATATAGTCGAAATCTTGATGATTCAACTCGCGTGGGTACCGGAAGAACTCGAAACAACATTTCAGGTACGCCCGAAATCCGACATGTGGAAAACGATACACAATTCAGTGGGCAATACATGAATAACATATATATACTGATATTATGTGCACGATTACATAAATTCCCCATAGGGTTTCGTATTTGATAATTACAATTAACGTAGTCTCATAGCGCTATGTGGGTGTCTAAATCCATCCTAGTGAAATGGAGACATCTTCCCGTCTTCGTTCCACCACTGCAATCCCCTCGTACGCTTCTCTTATTTATTCTCAGCATACATTCTGTCTTCTCCTGTCTAAATTGTTGGTAGGAGAGGGTGAGATTATGGGAAATCTCAGTAGGAAAGCAATACCAATATGTATGCAAGATAAGTGCTTAATGCATGACATGTTTGCCTTAAATAACTCATACTCACACAATGACATATTTACGTGCTCAATGTTTCAAACAACATATGTATGGCCATAGCATAAATAGGAACAGAGTTTCAATTATTCATATATGTTTCACATAATCAATTAAAGCAATAACATGCATCAATACACTAGCAAAAATATCAAATACATACAGGAGAGGTAAGTTCCCTACCTTAACGCCCTTCCTTGATCCTTGAATACATGCCTCGATTTGCGTGCCAATCCCTCAGGCTATCTACTCGGTCCTAGAACATCAATTGTATAGCTTAGACACTTCCATAGTGTTTCTGATGGTTATATTAGTCTATGGTGAAAATTTACCAAAATGCCCCAGGACCTCGGCTTGGCCCCGCCGTACCCGGCCCGATGGCACGTTTTCTCAAAAATTTGACTAGGGCTATCTTGACTTATTTTCGCCCAAGGAATCCATTTCTGAGCTCGAAATTACCAAATTCAGTGTCAAATTATGAAAATACCATTAACAGCCCCAATTTAGAGTTTTAAGGGTATTTTTGTAATTATGCTTTTTCGGCCTTTTTCCGAAAAGTGACCAACTATAACCCCACCTATTTTTGTCCACTGAATTCAATGGAACCATCTATTTCATGCAAATCCAGATCCTACCCCCTAAAACAGTGCTGGCCGAAAGTTTCAAGAAAAATGGAAAAAATGAAGTTTTGTGTTTTAGCTTCTAAAACTTGTACTTTTCCACTTATAATCTCTTATTAACTCATTAAACACATTTTAATCATAATTTAAAGAAATTTTTACAACATAACCCCTTAGGGTTAGGACTCTTCCAAATTTACAAACTTGACAAAAATCGCCAAAACAAAAAACAACACCATATTAGTTTGGATCTAAGGTTTAATTTATGAGGTTACCTCTTGAGATCTTGAATCCTCTCTCTCTAGGTGTCTCTTCTCTCTCTTCTTGAGCTCAAAATGTGTTTTCAAAATCATGAATTCCATGAAGAAGAAATGGAAGAAAGGTTTAGAGAAGAATTTCATGACAAAAATCACAAGAAAAGCTTAAGAAATCACTTCTTACCTTTGATTTCTTCTTCCTTTTCTCTAAAGCTCTCGAGGTTTCTCCAAGTTCTCTCTCTTCCTCTCTTTCTTTGGCTTGGCCAAATGAGCACATGGAAAGAGAGAGGTTGTATTTTATTAATTTAAGTCTTCTTGCCTCTTGACCATTGATCTCATCAAGGGTTGACATGGTAACACATGTCTTCCACCATGCTTCCCTCCATACTTTCACCATACCTCTTCACTTTATGCCTTACTTCCTTCATCATTTAACTTACTTGCTCCCTTACCATCATCCATCATGATCTTCATGTCTATACTTCATGTCATACTCACCTTACCATTGTCATCATTATTCTTTTCTTGTAGCATTTTGGACATATGCTCATGAAATTAATTTATTCCCCTTAATTTTACGTGTTGGCCAAAATTAGGGAGGAGAAGGGAAGGAAAAATGTGTTTAACTAATTCCATAATTCCCCTTAATTGATTTATGCCCAAGTCTCTCTAATTCTACAATTCTTGATTTATTCCATTAAGAATATTCAATTTATATATTTTCCTTTATTTTCCTTGATTAATTGAAATTAGCTTCAATTAATTGTAAAATAATTAATCTTGGGTTAAATTGGCAAAATTATGATTTTGCTATCACTTTTGTAATTTAATTCCTTTCATGAATTCATTTGCCCATTTCCTTATGAATATGAATATTTCAAAATTCACAAGATCCAAATTCATGAATATTCACCATTTTATTGAATTTCTCAATTAATTATAATATATTTTTGGTGAATATAAAATTTAGGGTGTTACATATGATTGAAGTTGGCATTTATCTTGGGGGTCAAGAAAAAGTCGGCATTTATCAACACTGATGTGTCTGTTCAAGCCCAAAATCCATCATGAATCTTTTATTCACATTAATAAGTTATGTTCGGAATCCACGTCCATCAATAACATTACTGTAAAGTTTTATTTTGAAAGGCATCTATTAATTGAATAAAGATTCAGTGGTTTTCGTGATCGTTCACACTTCAATCTACAATTCCTTTTTTTTTTATACAATTCTTAACTGTAAAAAATTTAGACGGAGTTCTAGCCTGGAAGCATCTCCCATTGATTTGTGGCCTCTATTAGACGCAAGCTAAAGAACTTGTACATATCTTGTTGGGCATATTCCTTTTCTTTACACCGATTTTATGGATCTTCATGCTTTGCCACGTGCTTAAACTTCTCTATGTTGTAAAAGCATGCATATGGGTTTGAATATGCATGGTTAATGTCTCACTTACACCCTCAACATATATAATAACATTATGGGCCATTAATGAAGCAAATTGACACCTAAATATTTTCTTTAGCCTCTTGAACATTTCACTCTTTTTTGGGCTTCTAGTAATTAGACCCTCGATATCATGAAGAGGATCTTAAGCTTGCTTAGAATCCAGTAATACTTTATCGCCACTTTGGATACCAACGTTAATGCTTATTTGAACATCACATATAAGATGTCACTTGCACCTCTTGCACCTCTATAACAAAGTTACTACAAAGTCACTAAAATGTTTTTTTTTATGAGATGCCACATGACATATAAATAATGTAATAAATCATTCTAGAAGTTTCTTTGCTGCTCTCTTTCTCTACCTCCCGTTCCTACATATATATTCTTCATCACTGACCCTCAAAATGTTTTAGACTTGGTATATTCCCTAACTTTCACTCTGTTTTCGTATTGCCACACGGATGATATATGTGGAATGATATCCCAATGTCTTACAAATTGACTCACCTCAAATGTGTTGCTGCTGAGGGGACTAAGATGGTGAAATGAATGAATAACTTTCCCAAACCCTCAAAAGCTTATAATTTGCCCAGTTTCAAGATTTTAACTCAATTCTTTTTAGTTATGTCTATTCTACATCATTCAAACTTTGTCTAATAGATATATTCTTTTTTTAATGGCATGAAGTCCAATAGATATATTCAAATTTTGGCATTTGTATAAAATAATACTCCCTCCGGTCCTAATTATAAGTCAAATTTGAAATTTTTGGAGAAATTAAGGGAGTTAATTAAATTACTTTAGAGTATTTATATTTATATTTTTTTTTCAAACTAATTAGTTTGACTGATAAATTAATATATAATCTAATGATACATAACATATTATATGGTTAAGTAACTTATTTAACTTTCTTAATTTCTTCAAAAAAAGTCAACTTTATCTTATAATTAAAACTGGAGGTAGTAAGACATAATAATTCATAATGGGTTCCACTATTTTTTTTAAAAATAAAAAAAACTTAATGTCTTAGTTCTTCAAGTTTTGATTTAGTTCTTGAACTATGATTTGATATGACTTAGTCCACAAACTTTTAATTCATTAAAATTCATCCCTAATATTTCCCATTCTATCGCAAATTCAGCAATGAATTAGTGACTGGATAAATTAAGTTTGTTAAATTTCATCACTAATATAATCTCTCGCTACTCCTTTATCTACCAGAACACTTGGAGGTCGGCGGTCGTCAATAGTAATAACATGGCGGAGAGCAAATACCATCGACAGTGGACACGTGGTGGCCTTAAACCCACAAGTGAAAAATTGTCAAGCAGAGAAGAAGATCTTGACTTCATATAATTCTCCTGATTAGATTAATTAGACAGTGAACCATTTTCAAAATTATCCCAAGCTTCAAATTCTTAAAACTTATGATTGGATTTATCATTTCTTTTGTTGCTGGATTGACATAAGATCTTGGTAAAAGAATTTTGGTGGTTAGTCTGATGGCAATTGCCTATATATATATATATATATATATATATTTCTATATTCAAAATCGCCAAAGTGCACAATTACCTGACTTTTTGTTTTTGCTTTTGCCATAATAGAAAAAACCACTACATACTTCTGTAATGGCCCATCTTCGTGTAAGAAAAACAGAGGGGCCCCTTTCATTAGGGCCTTGTTTGGTTCACCGATCCCAACCTCTCCATCTCGGTTCTTTCCAAAGACATCATCCCCATTAATCCTCGCATTTTGCAAACATACCCCGCAATGCCTTCGTCTTCTTCCTCCTCTGCTCAAAATTTCTAGTTGCCGCTCTCTCATTTCCTCACCTGTCGGCGCTGTCTTGTCTGTGGAGTACGATTGAAGCTTAAGTGTGTGAGCTCTTCTTCTTCGTCCTCGTCCCTCGCTTCTGCAAGACGCTGTCCCTGGGGTAAGCTCAAACTTGTCTCTTCCTTGCTGTTACGTTGTGAGTGAGTAAGGCATATTTCAATTCCTCTTTCTGATAAATGTGTGAGGGTTTAAAGTATTTCTCTCTTTTTCCCTGCAGCTGGTCATCTGAAATATAAAATGATATTACTTGTATAGGCATTTTGCAGATGAAATCTTGGTTGTTGCAAGAAAAGAACAACATGGATTCTGTTTGTTTATATCAGTTAAAAGTTGTTAATAAATTTAATTTAGGCGACTCTGTTATTTAACAAGGATGTTTGAAGTTTCTTGGTTAACAATATGAGATAATAAAGATTGTTCTATGACTTGATTTTTTTTTTTAAAAACAAATTGTGAGATTGTGTAGAAGGGGACTTTGATTAATGAGTTGATTCATGGAATGCCTATGAAGTGTTTGATTAAATGCTTGAGAAGGAAATCTTTTGGAATTAGGAATGAATTCTTTTGGCGATATTGTTGAATAAAGTATAATGAGTCAAATAATCTTTTTAGATTGAAACTTGGTAAAAAATTGAACCTGAGAAATAACTTTATGGTAATTCTATACAACGATTATTGAAAAGTTGACAAACATTTTTGTATAATAATTTAGGATTATCTTATCATATTCAGTAGTCATGATCTTATATCATTTTAAACAGTTGCATGACCCTATAAATAGCAAATCTTTCCATCTTTAGACCTTTTAATTAACTTAGTAAAATTTGCGTATTTTTCAGTAGCTTTCTCTCAATTTCTTCCTACTTTCATCCTCTCACTATGCACTGGCAGTCTAAACTGAAAAAACCTTAGTTGTCATTTTACTTGGAAGTAGAGGATGCAAGGGGGAAGAACTTGTTTTTTATTAAAAAAAATTGTAAATAATATTAATTAAGAGTAGTTTAACTAGCTGTTAAACATACACTTTTTAAGAATACATATTGATTTCTTTCATAAAATTTTAATGTACCTGTAAATTTTTTGTTTAAACTTTGAATCATCATTATGTATTGAGAAAACTTTATATAATGTATAGAAATATTTTTCTATAGATTTTATATAATTTATCATCTCTCAATGTATGTCATATGAGTGGTCACAATTATTATTGAATAACTTTCATCAGAATTTTGTTTATCTTCAACTATTTGTTTTGCTGTCAATAAATAATGGAAAAACGAGAGCGCTCTGGATTCTTCACCAAACATCTCTCTGCAGAGGAAGATGAATGATCTCATTCCTATTGAGCTATGCGCTTACCATTTGACTGGGATGAACAATTGTTTTCTCGCCATTTAATCTCATGTCTTTTTACTGTTTTTTCTTTTTTCTTTGTACGTCAGTCTTCACCCTTCTTTTTCTTCATCAATATTATTCTTCTTCATTATTTTTTTTAAGATAAACTTGAAAGAAGCAGTTGCCCCAATTGATAAAGAAGGATCTCTTAAGCCTTGAGCTAAATATTATGGAAAAGTTGCTGCCCACAAACAAAATGCTTAGAACAGATGTAGAAGTGGGGATAGGTTCAGTGATTTGCCAGATATATTGCTGCTGGATATTCTCTCTTATCTGCCCGCTAAAGAAGCTGTTGCCACAAGCCTCATATCCAAGAGATGGGGATGACTTTGGTCTTCCCTTCCTACTCTAGACCTTAACTGCCGAGACTTTTAGAGGCTTACATTCTTCCATCAATTTGTGGACAAAATGGTCAGATTTGTAGATTTGAAGTTTGTCAAAAAGTTTGTTCTTGGGCTGGATTATGATGAAACTTTTAGCCCTTCAAAGATCAGCGAATGGATTAATGCTGTGTTGAGTAATAATGTTGAAGATCTGGAGCTACATTTACAGTCAAGTAAGGGTAACCATGAGTATTGCATTTGCTAGAAGTATTGCATTCGGAATATGTTGAATTTCCAGATTTTAGAAGCTTTGGGAATACATCTTTCTGCATGTGTTTTGCTTAAACACTTGGCACTAGAAAATATTATGCACTACAATACGTGTCTACTTGACATTGGAGGACTCAACTATTTGGTCACCGCAGAAGTTCCACAATCTATACTTCCATTAAAGGTTTTCTCTAATGTTACATTTCTACACTTAGACTTGGTATGATATTGATGATACTTAGTGAATTCACATTGCTTTTCATTTGTATATTTAATAGTTCAATTTGTAGCCCAAGCATCCTTCGTCACCTAGCCCCGATATTTCAACATTTCATAATTTAACCTACTTAAAATTCGGATATGCTTTTGATCATGGTTGGGAACACAACATTCAAATATTTGTGAAGCTGTCCCTAGCTTAAATTCTTGTGATTAGTAAGGTTTGTTGATTTTCAACTTTTGTTTTTTTGGTGTTGATTACAATTTCATTAGTTAGTTTCCTAACCCTCTTTCACACGTTTGAATAGTTTGCTTGCAGTGAAAGGTTGCAACCGACAACTGATTTTCCACAGTGTGTTTCATCAAACTTAAAAGGAAGTTCATCTTGGCTACTACCAAGGCGAGGATGGTGAATTTGACCTTGCAAGGTTTATTATAATGAATGCAAGGGTCTTGAGACTCATCTCAATTACCAAGCATCCATAGTTAAGAGCATCTTGGAATTGCAGGAACCTCAAAAAAAATATGCCAGTGTCCTATAAGTTCAGTGAATTGCAGGCTTTTGTTGAAGTGAATTGAAGAAATTTAGGATGACAAAAGTTTCCATTTCCTTTTGGAAGTTATCCCTTCTATCTTATCTTGGTAAAATTCCAAGTCTTAATACTATTTGAGCAACATATATTCTTCTTCCAGACTCTTGATAGAGCTTATTCCCGTTGTGTATCTGTTGAGAAAATATTGTTTAATGTCTTTAATCGTTGTCCAGAAAATATTGTTTAATGTCTTTAATCGTTGTCGTCAGTGTAAACAATGCAAGAGTTTTGATGACGATCTCCTTTTGTACTATGCGTTTCTCAAATGTGTCTAAATAATTACGTACTTCTATAATTGCTAACTCATTATCTATTTAAAATTTAAAATTATACTTAGTCCTTTGACTTTTGACATTGAATACATTATTTTAGTGAAGTCAGTTTTAAAATGATTAGTGTTTCATTAATCATCCTTTGCATTCATCATCACTTTTCAATGAGCAAGCGATGAAGAAATATTCTGCATTTGTTTTTCTAGCAGCTTCAAGTCCAGAAGAAAACGTTTGATCCGGATTCAATATGTGATTATTTTATGAATAGGCTCAAGTTAAACTATAAGCCTATAAACTCTTCCCAAGATTTTACTTCAATTTCAATTCTAAGTTTTCATAAGGGTTAATATCATATTTAGTCCATCAAGCTTATATTCATTTTGATTTTTGTCCCTCAAATTTCAAATCATTGGCTTTAGTTTCCGTAGAGGCAAAATGATTTAGATTTTAATTGAGTTATAGGGACTAATGTTTTAAATGAAATAAATTTTTATTTCATTATATGCAGAATTAAAAATAAAGATAATCATATATTAATCACTTCTTGTAAAAATGAATTAATCATTTAAAAATCACAAATAAAAATTTCAGATTTAGACCGTTCAATTTCATTCAAATAAAAATTTGAATGATTGAGATCTTATCATAGTGTGAGAAATTAGGTACTCATCAATGTAATGAGCACTGAACTCCCCAAAGTTCTTCATCAGAGTTTAAAAACATGGGATGTGAAAAAAAATAATTTTAGAAAAGAAATAAAGACAAGTAATATATAAAGAGGTTATAATAAAATTAAAGGTTAATTAAATATTTGTTTCCTCAAGTTTGCCCTAATTTTTGTTTTGTTACCACAAGTTTCAAACCAAGGGGTTTTGGTCCTTCAAGAAGTAAAATTATCTATGTTTTTATTAGATTATAAAGATTAATATTTTTAATAGAATGAAATTTGAGAAACCAAAACTCATAGTTCAAAACTTGAGATATCAAAATCATAATAAGAAAAACTTGAAGGATTAAATATTGTGTTAATTTTAGAATTAAAAAATTTATAATAGGATATCCCAACAATGTTTAGTAGGGTTAAAATTAAAATCCCAATACTCTCTCCCATCCTATATATGAGCAATATTCTTTTATATAAGATTTATAGTTGTCTACAAATTTACTACACTTTTTTCATTTTCACCCCCGATTAATTATATATTTATTTTTTCTATTTTCTTTACTAATTATCTCTCTTCTTTTTTCTCACTGATTCTGTTTTGGCTTGTCATTTTGTAAACAAGAATATATTTTTTTTATAAAATAATTTAGGAAATATTCTAAATAAATACCATTTGAACTTGGAAAACCACAAAAAGTCTATTAACAGATGAAAATAACAAATAGGTCTCAATGGACTATTCTAAAATTTTGAAATGTTGTACTTTTATCAAAATGCCCCTCAAGTTTTTTTTTTTAAAAAAAGAAAAAAACCCTGACCGGCGGAGCTCCGACAACCGGCACCACCCCTTCGGTGGGACTTTGGCTGCTGGCTGTCGGAGCTTCGATGACAACTTGAGTAATGGAATTTACTACTTCAGTATATGAGTTGACTACTTGAGTTCCATAAACCCTATCCTGTTTTGTTAACATGTTGAATAAAGGTAATGTCAACTTGAGCATAACAATTGACAAATGGCACCTCCGATGTTATTAAAGGCTACACTCAAGTTGTCATTGCCTTTATTTAACTTGTCAACAACGCTTGATAGGGCTTATGGAGCTTAAATAGTTAATCCCATTATTTAAGTTGTCACTGGAGCTCCGGTTGCCAGTGCCAAAGTCCCGCCGGCAGGGTGGTGTTGGCTACCGGAGCTCCGGCTTTGGCGAGAGTTTTTCTTTTTAAAAAAATAAAACTCGAGGGGTATTTTGATAAAAACACAACATTTCAAAATCCCATATTAATCCCTTAAAATCTATTTATTATTTCCATGTGTTAACAGATTTTTTGGGGTTTTGTAAGTTTAAATGATATTTATTTTGAATTTTTCCAAAAGAAAATACTAGTAAGAGTGACTAGACCTGCACAATAATGAATGGAAAACCGAGAGGGCTTCATTTTGAAACTTGTAAAGCACGTCTTCAGACTATTGTGGAGCCAGTCATTGGCCGCTTACTGGATGCGTAACCAAATCTCTCTTTCTCTAGAGATCATGATAGAGATGGAAGATGAATGATCACATTCAAGGAACGAAAAACCGGATCGGGCAATGAACCGATCACAGTACAGGTTCAAGGGTTAATGGGTCAACCGGGGTCTAATCGGTAGTTGAACCGGTCATAACCAGTCATATTAAAATATTATAATTTATTAGTGATAATATATATATTAATATATTTTTAAACTTCTATAGATAAAATTAAAGATTTTTAGAAATTTTTGTTTTAAAATCTATTAGTATTAGTTATAATATATATACTTATGCAAAGATATCTCATTTCCTATAATTATTATATCTTTTTAAATAATTTTTTTCATTATTTTCTTCATTTTTTTAGATTTGTTCTTTATTTATCTATTTTTCTCTTCATTTTAGTCTTCAACTTTCCATTTTGCCCTCAAAAAACACAAAATAAAAATTTGGAAAATTTAAAAAAAAAAGAAAAGAAAGAAACCGGGTCAACCGGTTGGACCATCGATTTTACCGGTTTTAACCGGTTCTGACTGGTCCAACCGGTCTGACCAGTTTACTGATCAAACCGGACCGGACCAGGGACTGGTTCTCGGTTCAACCGATCGAACCGGCCCGTTCGGTCCGGTTTTTTGTACTCTGATCACATTCCTACTATGCTTTGCCGGGTACAAAAAATCGTTTTTTGCCACTTAATCCCATTTCTTTTAGCTTTTTAATTTCTCTTTGATTTTCGGTCGTTCACACTTCTTTTTCTTCATCAATATTCTTCTTTTGCAGTGCCCGATTTGAGGTTCAAAGAAGTAGTTGCCACCATTGATAATAAAGGTTCTCTGAAGGACTGAGCTAAAGGCTATGGAAAAATCAGTGTGCACAAAAAAAAAAGGTGTAGAACAGAAGTAGAAATGAGGGATAGGATCAGTGGTTTGCCAGACTCATTGCTTTTTCATATTCTCTCCTTTTTTCCCACCAAAGAAGCAGTCCCCACAAGCCTCTTATCCAAGAGATGGAGATCATTCTGGCTTTCTCTTCCCACCCTCTTATCCAAGAGATGGAGATCACTCTGGCTTTCTCTTCCCACTCTTCGTTTTACCGTAAACAATTCCAGAGTCTTTCATCGTTCGAACAATTCGTAGATCAAGTGCTGAACTTGGCAGATTTGAAACCTGTAAAAAATTTTGTTGTTTCGTGTGTTCACTATGAAATTGTTGAGCATTTTACACCTCAGAAGATTAGCCAGTGGATTAATGCTCTGATAATTAGTAGCAAACATATGTCGCCGCTAAAACTTTCAGCGACAGTAGCATAGGCGGCGACTTTTGTCGCCACTGAAGATATAGTTTCAGCGGCGACAAAAGTCTCCAAGTGACTCTCCTCTAGTTCGAACCCACGACCTCAGGGAGCTGATGCCTTCACGCGTGAGTCTCTGTCAGTTGTGTTGAAATGAACCTATGTCATATTATTACATATTATTATATATATAATATTATCATATATATAAACATACATACATATAATTAATTAGATATAATATTATTAAAAATAATGAAAAATTAAATAAAAACGAAAACAATATTTATATATTTAAATTAAAATTTTTTTAATTAAAATTACTTAATAAATAATAATTTAATACCATAAATATTATTTTTAATATAAAATTATAAATATAATATTAATAAATAATAATATAATTTTAATAATTAATTTTAAATAGAATTATTTAATAATTAATAGTTAAATTTTATAAATATTATTTTTGAAAAATATTAATAAAAAAAATGAAATTGACTTTCAACGGCGACTTTAGTTGTCGCCACTGAAAGTGTTTTAAAAAAAATTTTCAAAATTTCAAATAAGACTTTCAGCAGCGACTTTTAATAGTCGCCGCTGAAAGTGTTTTAATTTTTTTTTTAATTTTAAATAAGACTTTCACTGGTGACACTAAAGTCACCGTTGAAACTCACTCTCAGCGGCGACTTTTAATAATCGCCGCTGAAAGTGTTTTAAATTTTTTTTTTAAATTTCAAATAAGACTTTCAGCAACGATACTAAAGTCGCTGCTAAAACTCACTTTCAGCGGCGACACTAAAGTCACCGCTAAAACTCACTTTCAGCGGCGACTTTTAATAGTCGCCACTGAAAGTGTTTTTAAAGTTTTTTTTTAAAAAATTTCAAATAAGACTTTCAGCGGCGACGTTTAATAGTTGCCGCTGAAAGGGTTTTAAAATTTTTTTTTTTAAATTTCAAATAAAACTTTCAGCGGCGACACTAAAGTCGCCGCTGAAACTCACTTTCAGCGGCAACTATTAAAAGTCGCCGTTGAAAGTGTTTTAATTTTTTTTTTTAAATTTCAAGCAACACTTTTAGCGGCGACACTAAAGTCGTTGCTGAAACACACTTTCGGTGGCGACAACACAATGTCGCCGTTGAAAGTCTGACTTTCAGCGGACACACTGAAAGTGACACCTTCAGCGGCGACATTAAAAGTCGCCGCCAAAAGTGATTTCTTTTGTAGTGAAAGTTGAATTTCTGGTGCTACATTTGAGTCAGCTGGATGCATATAAGTTTCCCTCCAGTATTTTCATTGCCAAAAACATTAGGGTTTTGAAGTTGAAAGGAGTAAAAATTTGCACTCTTTCTCGTGTTAATTTGCCTTTGCTTGAAGTACGGCATTTGAAAGATGTTAAATTTCGGGATTTTACAAATTTGGAAATCCTTCTTAATGCATGTCCTTTGCTAAAGAACTTGGTAGTAAGATTTTGGTATCGGGTGCAATTTCATCCTCTCAGATTTGACCATTTGGCTCCTGCAGAAGTTCAACAGTCTCTAATTCCCATGGAAGTTCTTTCTCATGTTAAATTTCTACGTTTATACAAGGTATGCATATGCATTTCGCATAAGCAATTGTCTTTTTCATTGGCAAAAAAAAAAAAAAGCAATTGTCTTTTTCTTTCCTTTTGTTCCCCTAAAGATTTCATTTAATTTCCTAATTTTTTTTGTCTGTTTTAGTATTCTATGCAGGAGATGTGGCCGCCTAGTGATGATACTATTCCAATGTTTTACAATTTAACTCAACTTCAGTGTGTTGCTGAAGAGTGGACTAAGATGGTGAACTGTTTGAAAAACTTCCCCAAGCTTGAAAAGCTTGTAATTGATCAGGTTTGGAGATTAATTTTGAATTATTTGTGAGAAATATATGCCTTAGTTAGTAGAACTTTTTAACTTAAATTTGTGTGTTGTGTGTATTGTCAGCTTGGTTGTTAGTCTCTTCCTGAGCCAATACCTGATGTTCCTCCATGTGTTTCATCCCATCTGAAGGAGTTCACTCTTCATTGCTTCCGAGGTTCCGAGAATGAGTTTGAAATGCTAAAATTTATGATGAAGAATGCTAAATTTTTGAGGATTGTCTACTCTAATTGTGCAGATTCAAGCTATAACAGTCACAAGTTCCAAAAGTTCTCTGCGTATCTCAGATCAGGTTCAGGGAGTTGCAGTGGAATGCATGAACAACCAACTGAATTCAGTGATTTCTTGATGCTTGATTCACATATTCCTCAACTTTCATTTGTTATGGGACCCAGTAGGAGGTACCAAAATCACTCTCATCTCAAGGATTTATTGGTGAGAGAACATCTGATCATGGTGATCTTGATGCTGATTCAATTGTGTTCTCGATGCAAATTGGGCTATTGTGAGAGAACATCTCTCGTATAACTTAATTGGATGATATGCTTCAATGTTTCTAGGTTATTTTCTTGTTTGTAATATATATATATATATATGTGTGTGTGTGTGTGTGTGTGTGTGTGTGTGTGTCTATCTATTAATGATAATGGTAGTTTCTCGTAAAAAAATCCAACCCTTAAATTATTTGAGGGTTTGTCAATTTAATCCAAGATTTCCTAAAATATAATATTTCATCATGACTATTATTAGATTGAAACCCTTTAGTGTAAGCATTTAATACGGATATTTTGGGAATTTTTTTTTTTTAAAAATTTGAGAGGCAAAGTGAATTGGGATCTTACATTTAGGCAAAAATCCAATCCTAGGCTAGGACTAAAGGTAGTATTTCCTATTGTGTCTTGTTGAAGTTCACTCACTTGAATTGTTTATCATAATAAATTCATCAAATTACTGTCCATCAAATACTCCGAGGCCCTATCGCCCAATACATTTAGGTGTTGGTGTTATGAGTTTAGATGATCAATTAAATAGTGTAAGTGTATACTGTCGTAATCAAGTAATATAGAAGTGAGTAGAGTATCGTTCCCACGAGGATTGATCGCTAAGTACTAAAATGGGTAATTTTAATTCTATTTAGTCGATCGATAAATTGGTGATTGAGAGTACAAATAAAAGAAAAATAATTAAATATGAGTGCAGATGATATGAAAACAAATATGAGAAAAAGTCCTAGGGATTAGATTTCACTTAACAAATTTCAGATTGAATCACTTATCTATTCTAGCCTAATTTATTCCACATGATTGATAGTCGAGTTTCCCTAATTTAATTACTAGCCTCTTCCAAGGTCAAGCAATTCTATAATTAATTGCTAATCCAATATATTCCTATATGAATTTAAGCAATTAATTATGCATTAAGATTTATGAAACTCAATAAGACTACACAACTTATATGAATATATTCCTATTTCATATGCAAGTCATGGTTTTAATTATAGGATCTACACACATGCATCTCCTTCCGGTTTCAACATGCATATTGTAATCATTCAAAAGGTGGCCAATCAAATGAAAGCATTAAGAACAATAATTAAAACTCAATCATGAAGGATAAATTAAAACTAGATTAAATAAGTTAAGATTTAATCCGTCATTAGTAAGCTACGTCATCACCCTAGGAAAATGAAAATTTAGCTCATGATAAAATTAAAAATAAAATCAAAATAAATTGACATTATATAAAGCTAGAATGAAATCCTCATAAATACTGCATAAACTTGAATATTAAATTCTCAAACATAAATATACAACCAAAAAGATACATGAAAAACTGGAGAAATCTAGCCGTCCATTTAGGAGGTAAAACTTTCCATGTAGGCAGCATGCAAAAAGTAATACAATACTAAGCCTTCCATGTAGGAGGCATGCAAAAAGTAATATAATACCAAGCCTTCCATGTAGGAGGCATGCAAAAAGTAATACAATACATAAAATTAAAAATAAAAAATAACACAATTTATTCAGAACTGTCAGAGAAAATATCTCTCCTTATTAGAGAAGTATCTCCTTATCAAAGAAAATATCTCCACACCTCCTCTGAATCTGTGCCTGATGCTTAGTATTTATTGGCAGCGTCGTGTCACTTTTTTCCACGATGCTACAGTGTTTTTGCCAATTTTTTCCATGATGCTACAGTAGTGCACAGTACCTGTCGGTGGATTTACGCATTTTTCCCGTGTTGCTACAGTGCTACAGTGATTCCATCCGCTACAGTCACCTCAATCTGCTACAGTAACGTCCTGATACAGTGATTCCGTCATGAATAATGACCGACGCTACAGTACTGACCTTTTTTTATATTTTTCTTTATTTTTAAATACTATATATTTTACACCCAAATATATTATATTAAGCTCAAATATCGTTCATAAAATCATCATATAAGGAAAAATAAATATACAAATATTTCACTTTCAGCGGCGACAAAAAGTCGCTGCCTATGTGACTATCGCGAATAGTATTTGCGGCGACAATTTTTGTCGCCGCTGAAGGTGACTTTCAGCGGTGACAAAAGTCGCCGCTGAAAGTATTAATTTTTTTTTAAAAAATTGAAAAATTATTTTTTTTAAAAAAATTCGAATTTGTTTTAAAAAAATAATATTTCAATTTTTTTTTAAAAAAAATTAATACTTTCAGCGGCGACTTTTTGTGTCGCCGCTGAAAGTATTAATTTTTTTTTAAAAAAATTGAAAAATTATTTTTTTAATAAAAATTCGAATTTTCTTTAAAAAATAATTTACAATTGCCACGTGTCTCCTCCGCGTGCTGCCACGTGTCGCCTCCTCATAATTCCTCCAAGTGACTCTCCTTCAGTTCGAACCAGCGACCTCAGAGAGCCGATGCCTTCGCGCGCGAGTCTTTGCTAGTTGCGCCGAAATGAACCTATGTCACATTATTACATATTATTATATATATAATATTATCATATATATAAACATACATACATATAATTAATTAATTAATTATATACATATAATTAATTATTAATTAAATATAATATCATTAAAAATAATGAAAAATTAAATAAAAACGAAAAAATATTTATATATTTAAATTAAAAATTTTTTTAATTAAAATTACTTAATAAATAATAATGATATAATATTGAAAGTGTTTAAAATTTTATTTTTTAAAAATTTTAGATAAGACTTTTAGCGGCGACACTAAAGTCGCCGCTGAAAGTGAGTTTCAGCGGCGACTTTTAATAGTCGCCGCTGAAAGTGTTTTTAAAATATTTTTTTTTTAATTTCAAATAAGACTTTTAGTGGCGACACTAAAGTCGCCACTGAAACACACTTTCGGCGGTGACAACACAATGTCACCGTGGAAAGTGACACCTTCAGCGGCGACATTAAAAGTCGCCGCTGAAAGTCTCACTTTCAGCGGCGACATTGTGTTGTCGCCGCTGAAGGTGTAACTTTTAGCGGCGACACTTTTGTCGCCGCCAAAAGTCTCACTTTCAGCGGCGACTTTAAAAGTCGCCGCTAATAGTCTAACTTTTAGCGGCGACATTAAAAGTCGCCGTCAAATGTCGCCGCTAAAAGTGGTTTTTTTTGTAGTGAATGATAAAAGGGTTAAAGGGCATTTTTGTTTTGGAAGTATTCACTAAGGGCCAATTTTACTCTGTAAGTTTTTCGAGGATCAATTTTGCCTCGGAAGTGTCACATTTGGAGCAATTTTATTCTAACTGTTATCTCAGTTAAGTTTAACCGCTAGTTGACCCAATTTTGGACAAATTTGCTCGTAAGTTAAAACTTCCAGGGCAATTTTGTCATCCATGTCATTTTTATTACGGTGTAAATTTGTCCTGAAAGTTTTCAGTTAGGAGCAAATTTGCCTTGAATTTGGTCAACTAACAGTTAAACTTAACTGGAATAACCGTTTGGGCAAAATTGCTTCAAATTTGACACTTCTGGGGTAAAATTGGTCCTCAAAAAACTTCTAGAACAAAATTGGCTCTCAGTGAATACTTCCAAGGAAAAAATAGTCTTTAACCCATGATAATAAGATCAAAAATTTACTATGTGATTTTATTTGGCTCTAAAATTCAATAATCTCTAACTATGGTCTGCATTTGGTGCTTATAGTAGTGATGAACACCCAATTTTTCATCACTTGATGAGATATCAACCATTTAAATTTAATCTCAACGTTTGAAATTTAAAATTTTTAATTTTTGATTTTCTAAATGATAAATTCATTTTTTTGAGAAGTCATAGCTATAAGATTGCCTTTATTTTAAATTATATATATATATATATTAAAATAAAATTTTATTTAAAATATAAAAATTAAATTGCATTAAATCTGGACCATCCAAAATCAATCTAATGATGTAGATGAGTGATAAACACATTTTCGCTCATCAAAATGATGAGCACAAATTGTGCTCCCCTCTAATTTGGGCAAATTGTTTTATTTAAACATTTAAATATATTTTCAAATGTACCTTTATTTTGTATATGGTTAAAAAAAGCTGTAAAATAACATATATCCATATATATATATAGGTGAGGAAGGGTTGGAGTGGCACCTATTGAAGAAAAAAGATAGAAAATTGTGTGAGGTGGTTTGAACATGTACAATGAAGGCCATTGCATGCGTCAGTGAAGAGAATCAAGTTGTTTGGAGCCTGGTTAAAAAGGGTAAAAAAAGACTGAAGAAAACCCTCAATGAGGTTATGGAGCGAGATCTCTTATTTACCAATTTATTTCGAGATTTGGTTTTTGACAGGGTACAATTACGTTGTTTGATCATGTAGCCGATTCCACTTAATGAGATTAAAACTTTGTTGTTGTGGTTGTTATTTCATATTATGTGTCAAACTTTTAAATTTTAATATGCCTTCTATTGTTGTTGTTGTTTCATATTACGTGTCAAACTTTTAAATTTTAATATGCCTTCTATTGTTGTTGTTATTGTTGTTTTAAATTTTAATATGCCTTTTGCTGTCGTCGTCGTTTCATATTACGTGTCAGACTTTTAAATTTTAATATGCCTTCTAAGAATATTAGCATTTGGGTTGATGAATTGATTACTCCGTAAGTTGAGCAGCCAGAGCTACATTTTCCCATTTACAACCCATTAAAGAAACCAAAAATTAAAATCTCATTTCTTTTGATAATGTTGTTCACTTGTTCTATTAGGTTCATAAGAAAAATTGCATTTTTCACCTTTTTTATTTTTTATTTCCTCAATCTTTTTAAATTTTTAATTAATTATAAGTTGCTTATTTATTTTTAAATATTTAACTCTATATCAACTTTTTAAAAAACTATTGTAATCCTCTGTTTTTTTTGTCATTTTACATTCTTCAATTTTGAGTAGTTTTATTTTTTTAAGTTGAATTGTCAAACATCGAAGGAGAATAAAGCTGCGCTGGTTCAAGTCTTTAAAATGCTGCTAATGACCGGAGCATAAGAGATTTGTGAAGACGGTGAGATTGAGAGAGAAAAATGAGAGGGCCAAAATTTCTAATTATCTAATAGAGATGTATAGTTCGAGTTTTGGTGCAAAAATTGCACAAGTTTCTGTGTATATATGCTAATTATATAATGGAGATGTAGTTCGAGTTTTAGTACAAAAGTTGCACAAGTTGGTAAAAATGCATAGGTCGTGTGCTGGTTTATGCATGCATCCTCTTCAATTCCTTCTGTTAAATAAGCCCACAATTGGCATATTCTTATTCTGGTTTCATTCATTTTACTTGCAACTTATGTTATTCGGTCCTGAATGTAAGGAATAATTGATTTTTTTTTTGAGAGATTAAACAAGATAAATAAATTATTTTTAAATATTTATCATTTTTCTCCAAACAAATTTATTTAACTTATATATTGATATTCTCTCTAGTTCTTAATATAAGACATGTCCCCTTCTCCGCACCACACACGGTGCAAGTGGCTACCAAGTGGCTTTTAGGCTTTGGACTTATCCTCAGGTCCAGAGTTTAAGTCCTTGGGGAGGCGTATTCCTTTCTGTGTGGTTGGAATAATCCCCAAGCATCTGTGTGGTGTGAAGGAGGGGACAGTTCTTGCCAGGGCCCTGTGTGGCCACTTGTGTGGGCCCGGCCGGCTGCCTGTGTGGGGCCGTTACAATTTTCACCTATTAATATTTTAGATTAACAAATTGACATTTAAACTAATTAATTTTTTTTTTAATTTTAACTTCTTTTCACTTATTTAAAGTTAATTTGGGTTGTTAACTTAAATAAAAGTGTAAACTCATTACTAAACCATTTTATTGATACCAAATCTTCATGTGAACAATATCTTATTTATTCTTTATTACTTGATACGGTTTGTACACTTGCAAAATTTTTACACTATAAATATTTTTTCTTATCAAGTTTTTGAAGCTGTTGTCGGGGACTTGTGTGCCAACACTACCTGAGTGATGATTATATGAACAAGGGATCAATGATGGGGCCACACTAGAATGAGAGATCATGCTCATAAAGCTAAAATTCATAAAGTTAAAATTTTGTCATTATCCACATAAACATGAAGCTTGAGGGGAAAAAACACAGAAAGAAGCATTAATAATTTGTGTTCATTCTTTCTTTCTCGGAGCGCAAAAGTCGACTGAAAGGATAAAGTGGGGACAATGATGGCAAGAGAGAGAGAGAGAGAGAGAGAGAGAGAGAGAGAGAGAGAACGACACTGCGGGTTCCACATTGACTGTGCCAACGGCCATTTGATCCAACTTAACGATTTTGTTGAAATTGCCTCATTTTATAAGGTTTACGTACATTTTAATTAGAGGCGGGAAAATGGGCTGAGCCCGTTGGGTCGGCCCTTTTAGACCCTGAATTTTTAAAGGCCGGGTCTTAGATTTTTGGCTCAAAAATGAAATCAGGCCTAAAAGGGCCAGCCCTGTAGGGCCACGGGCCGGCCCTTTAGGCTCTGTATGTTTTCTTTTATTCTTTAAAATTATTTATATGATAATATTATTATTGATTTTTTATATTTGTTAATGATGTTGCTAATATTTAGTTGATATTAACTTTTTTAGAATTAAGTTGATGAGTATTCTTACCAATTTTGTATTTTTTGACTTATTTTCTTGTGATTCTTTTATTTATAGCTTGTGTTATATATTTTATTGATTACTTACACTTTTCAAGACATATTTAGAAGAAGTATTTTTAACTTTGTTAAGTCTTCTCATTAATTATTTGTAATTGTGGTATATAGACAATAGTTTACCTTTGATTATGACTTAATGACCGTGTTTGTTTGTTGCATGATGCATACCGTTTGCACTCTAATTTTGACAATATTTATGTATTAAATTAGGAATTCCATTATTGTAATTTAAAAAAAAAACTGAAAAAAAATAAAATTTGTTCAATTTTGTGAAAATATCTTCAGGCCCTGCGAGCCTGCCCTGGCCCTTATGCTTTCGGGCTGGACTTTGAAAAATAGCAATTTTTCTTATCTCGAGCCCTGTAGGGCTGGCCCTGGCCCGTTAAGGGCCAGCCCTGATTCCTAGCTCTAATTTTAATGCCAAAAAAAATTTAATGTCAGCTGCCACGTCCCGATTTAGGAATTTTGACCCAATTCTCTTTCAAAGTACGTGTACTGCATGCTATCAGACAGGCTTCCCTTGTCTCTTAGGATCGACTAACTTGTGTAAGTATCATTCACATGGAATATTTCCTCTTTTCGGCCTTCGAAGTTCTCATTGAATATTTGCTACTACTATCAAACGGGCTTCCCCTGACGGCCGGGTATAGGTCGCACACTTCAGCGCTCGGGCGGAGCAGCCATCAATGCAGATCTTGGTGGTAGTAGCAAATATTTAAATGAAAACTTTGAAGGCCAAAGAGGGGAAATGTTCCATGTGAACGGTATTTGCACATGAGTTTGTCGATCCTAAGAGACAGGAGAAGCCCGTACTCTGAAAGGGAATTGGGTCAAAATTCCTAAACTGGGACGTGGTAGGTGACAGTAACGTTAGTGAGTTCGGTGACGTCGGTAGGGGCCTCGGGAAGAGTTCTCTTGTCTGTTTAACAGCCTACACACCCTGGCTCAGCCGAAGGTAGGGTCCAACGGCTGGAAGAGCAGTGTGTGATGCACCCGAGTAACGGTCATTGGGTTAAGGTGCAATTTTGCCCTTGAAGTTTGAAATTTGGAGCAAATTTGCCCCTACTAACGGGTAACGAACAATCAACTAACCCCGGCTAACGGTCAACTAATGGAAGGGCTAAATTGTTCCAAATTTGAAACTTCCGGGGCAAAATTGGCCCTAACGGTATACTTCAGGGGCAAAAATGGCCTTTATCCCTATTTTTTATAACACTCTAATTATCTTCCTTAATCATCTCGTTCCCTTTCCTCATTAATTATCATGGAAGGAGCATTAAGATGGGTAAATTAGGAAAAGATTGACAAATATAAAGCTACATTTTATATTTATGACTATGATTAACTCATCAAATATGTCTTATAGTAAGGACCAGAGGGAGTAGTAAGCTGTCAAACTCAAAAGTTTAGACAAAGATGCGATGCAACCTGAACGAACAATGATAGTTGCTGCGGAGATAATTGGGCAAGTCAATATTGTCTAAAGTTTGATTCATTAGAACAGTCAATGGGCTCCGAACAATGATAAATATTTGGAAAATATCTAGGCTTAAGGTGCTAAAATAACCTTCAATGTTATCAAAAGTGTAAAAGTAACCATAAACTATTTTTCAGAGCAAAAGTAATCATAAACTTTCAAAATTGGGGAAAAATCGTTACACCAACTAACTTCTATATATTACAATGGGGAAATTAATCTTTTGACCTTAAGTTTTGACTCACTTATAACTCAATCCCTAAACTTTTGACTCAATTGCAAGTTAGTCCTTAATGCTTATAAGTCATCCTATGTGGCAAAAAAAAAATTAAAATACTGTTAGAAATTTCTTAGGTAGATTTTACATAAATTAAAAAATAAAAAAAGCATCATATCCCCACCAACTCGTATCCCCCTCTGTCTCTGTTTTTTGGAATATTGTTTGTTTGATCTAACAGACATGTGAGACAAATTTTCAAAATTGAATAATACTTCGCTACTGTGAACAATTCTTAATTTGAATGACTCCGTGGTCTTTTTTAAAGAAAAACATTTTAAGCTCAATAATTATGACAAAATTCCTAAATAAAGTTTGAAAATATATAATAAAATAGGGATTTGTCACCCATTGAGGTTTCTGGAAAACAAAGGTGGAGAGGGATATGAGTTGGTGGGGACAAGGATGTTGTTTTTTTTTAAATTTATGTAAAATCCATCTAAGCAATTTTTAAAGTATTTTAACATGTTTTTGCCTTATAGGATGACACAAAAGCATAAGGGGTTGAGTTGCAAGCGAGTGAAAAGTTTAAAGATTGAGTTATAAGTGAGTCAAAACTTTAAAGGCCAAAAGATTAATTTATCCCATTGTAATAGATAGAAGTTAGTTGGGTTTAATGGTTTTATCCTAATTTTGAAAGTTTATAATTACTTTTGCTCCAAAAAATAGTTTATGGATACTTTTACACTTTTGATAAAAGTTGAAGGTTATTTTAACACCTTAACCCAAATATTTATAAGCCTGCTCTTGAATCCGCTAATCATTTGGCTGAAGAATTCTGAATTCTAATTATTTGTTTCCTCACATGTCTTTGGCTTGCAAAAGTATGAAAAAGCTTAGTTTTCCGATCTCCTTGCAACATTCAATTCTTCCTAACTTTCTAGCACCACATCATTTTATCACAATCATACCAAAATTCTAAGTAAGATTAGGGACCATAAGCTACTTTTCGATTTGTTTAATGAAAGATTTGACAATGTTTGCAAATATTGTAACTCCTTTGCTAATGACTTTGTAGCATGATGATATTTAAGCTGTTCGATCTTGTAAATGGGAGGTCATGAGTTTACACTTATAACCAAGGTTATTAAACCTGGACTAGTAACTGAACCGATCTAGGTACTGGGTCAAGGGTTAGTGGGTTAGATTAGAGTCAAACCGAAGCTAACCCTCTTTCTTTCTTTCTTCATCTTTTTTAGGGTAATAGAAGATGTTAAAAACCCTAAAGCATAGTGCATACCTCTTTAATTAAAAAAAACAAATATTACAACTCCTTCTGTAAAGCAGAAATATTTGAAGAAATGTTACCAATTACGTATTTGTTCATGAAAGCACTTCAGTATTATATTGTTCCGATATGCGCACGAATCTGGGGTACTCCTTTTGCATTTGATAAAAGATTATTGGTTGTTAATCTGATGACAATCGCCTCTTCAAAAAAAATTTTATTTTTATATTCAAAACCTACAAAATACACAATTACTTGACTAAAACCGTCTAAGAACTCAAACAAACTATATCCTTGAAACAAAACAATAAAATTATATCTTTCCTTTTGTAATAGCCCATGCCCAGGGAATAAAAAGGGAAAATGACATCTGTTGGCAGTAGCTCTTAGATTGTCACGCAACTTAGTAGATTCTCCAGCTCCTCCTAGTGCTATGCAAATCCTGTTAGCGGCAGCGCCTGCAAATGACAGAGTTGATTCAAGTCTTGCTCGAGGACACTGTCCTTAAGAGCTATTCTATAACTACCGGTAGATAAGAAGCAGTACTCCCCAAGATTCAATGAACCCTTCCTGCAAAATAGGGTGAGTAGAACTACAGAAGATAATAGAAATCAGCAAGGTAGAAAACCAAAGGAGGAAAGAGAAGTTGCTCGAATGCTCAAGGCCGGGTTACTTAGACCTTCGGTCTCATACCCTTTTATAGGCCATAGCTCAAAAGAAGACATTGTGCACTTAAACACAATTAAACATCAGTTACAAAAACATTAACCTGCTTAATGAATTCTTGTATGGAGGTTACTAGCTGTTAGCTCATTAAACACATTAATAGGTGTTTATGATCCATTAAGGTAGCAATAAATCATACAAATTAATCTTGTATTTTCATAGAAATGTTTCCGGTATAAGTGCCCAGTACCGCATTTAATCACACACAAAGGGAGGGGGAAATTGTTGGATTTCAACAATGTGTTCTGGTGGCCCTTTGTCATGCGAGTAAGCCTATATTCCTCCTTTTGGTCAATTTGCTAGCCTAAGATCACTTGTTATTACTTGGACCCCACAATCCCAAATATAGTGGCACTTGTTCCTTGTGACACACCCACTCATTATTTCCAACAATTCCCCACATGTGTCAAAGAGAACACCTTAATTGAGTTACATACATGAGTATAACCATTGTATCTGGTGGTCCTCTAGGCTATGAATCAGACTTAGACCGATAACACTTAGTACACAAAAATGTCAGTGAAGCATGCTTTTATGAACCAACAAATCTTGGGTGTGTACTAGAGGTATTAAGAGTCAGATTATACCCCCACATTTCCGCTGTTAACATCAGTTTTGCACATTAAAATGGCCATGTGTGTGCCTGGTGCATAAAAAATGCTCTAGAGATTTTGCCACAATCTCATAGGAGCAGCCCCACTCCACATTCGTAGAGGTGATTTTATGAAATTTACCTGTAATGACCACACCATCTCGTAAGATTTTGAAATCATTTAGTGCTTTCGCTCAGCCTCACCAAAATGCATTCTAACATTTTCCCGTACCAGAGGAAGGGACTAGCAATTTTTTTAGTGCTAGCAGAACTAATGAATGACTTGTTTTTACCCATATAAACCTTCTTCATAGGATCACCAATCACAAAGGTTGGGCTAACCATCACTATTAATTTCAAATTGGCTTTAGTCCCATTCCCTTTAGCTAATTTAATTCTTCCTGGGGTTTTGTTAATGGATCTAATATGTCAACTTTTGAACTCACAAAATCAATTGAGATAACTTCATAATTTTTAAGTGCTTTATCATATCTCAAATGACTTCACTTACACCATTGTTTATCTACAATGGGTAATGCCATTTGGCAATTTCAATTTATTGACATTAAAGGTCGGTTTTTGCACCATAATATTTGCTAAGAAGTTTTCTTACAACTTAGCCTCAAATTTCATCCAATTCCAGAGTAATAAACTCTGTCTCACATAATATTTATTCCAGCTACTAGTGGATTTTCTTGTATAAAACTGAAATTCAATTAACATCCATGTATCTCAATACAACACGAATCCACTACACATGATATCAATATGTAGGTACCCCTCAAATAGTTAATTTCCCTCATAGGGCTACATATTTAGATATGATCAATCTCTATATTGCACAAGCCATGTCACAAGATATGTCACAGGGATTAACATCCTTTAATGCAACAAATTATCAACAATTTATGCATACCCAAATTGAGTTACAAAGCCCCTTCAAAAACTGGATTAGCATTATAAAGAATATTCACACATATATTCTTACACCAAGATGGTTATATAGCCACAAATTATGAAAATCGTATTTATCTACCATAGATAAATGATTAAATTTCTATACCACATAATGCTTGTTTCAAGCAATACATAAAATTTATAATTCACAAAATTCGCGCTCATTAGCAAATAGCAAAGCCTACACTTAATTAAATATTCAGAGCACACATATTGACTTTATCAAATGAGGCTAGAAACAATCAGCATCTTTAAAATTTATAAGGTATCCTCACTTATTAGGCACGCTCACACTTTCAAATATCTCAATTATATATTTAGGGAAAGTATTTCCATGCCTCATCAATAATAATTCTAATATTAATTAGAATCTCACCATATAAAATATTCACAACAAATTATAATCACGTTATCACCGAAATCCAATTGCCATGACCAAAACTCAGCATTGGTCCCATACAAACAATTTATTAATTAAAATCAATGTAATGTACTCATTAACCAAAGGAAATAAAGCCTCAAGACACCAACGGCAAAGATTAAATTCACCAACAGAATGCTCATTGAATGAATTAAAACCCCCAATCATGCCACCTCTAGACACATAAAATTGCCTAGGTGATTGGTGCAGTCACAGAAAATTGTCTTGATCCAATAGAGGTTACCAAAATTATGAAGTATTAATTCATTAAAAAAAACAATGAAACCTCCAAAACCAAATTTACCAACGGTAACATTTTAAAGTTTGCAACATTATGCTCCTCCCTTAATATATTCATAATGAATGCTTTTTATGTAACCACTTAGTAAAAATATTCATTCACATTTAAAATGCAAATAAACACTAGGAACATTTTCACCATGGAAAGGTATACCATTCACCCAATCACTAACTAGAACCTATTTCCACTAACAGACGTTAAATAATAGAAAATTGTAACTTCTGTGGGTTAATTATCAAATCTTAGCAAAAATAATAGTCAAATAAAGCATTTCCATGCCAGTAAATAAAACCTCATCCTATAAAATTTATTTCCCTCTTGAAAGAGTGAGCTAGAACTCAAGCAAGCCACTTTGCCTATAGCAAGAACCCAAGATAAGGAAACAAACTAATATATATTAAAATTTAATCACAATAAGCATGTATATGCCAATAAGATAGAATCAATATCATTCATATTATTCTCACTTCCCAATAGTCCATAGAACACAAGAAACACCATACAGCCAAGAAAACACAAATTCATGTGTTTATTAGCTTACAAAAGAAATACCTGATTGGTACGATGCATAGTAGTGGCTTCACCTCGCTTGGAGAAACTGGTAGTGAAAGGCATGCCCTCTTTGTGATATTTACAATCCCATTTAGTTCTCTTCAAGCATTTCCACCACTACCATCATGGACTATTTTTATCTAAATGCAATGTGTATGAGGTCTCATGTAAGTCTAGTCAAAGAGGTAGATTTGGCACTCTCAGTGTTCATAACCACCATTGCCCACTTGAGAATAACAATGCCTCATAACATTGTTTCATAAACATCATCAGACCACTACCTCAACACATGCTCTCATCGGGGTGCACAATTCCCCATGCTAGATGGTTGCGCTCAGATACTCATGTGAGTTAAAACTCAATTTTCATATCATTCCTGGTACCCCGGAGGGTTGTGCCCACCACAATAAAACATCTAAAGCAAGCCATAAATAAAAAGTGAGACCCAACTCAATATTCCTAAACAAGAGGAAAATACAAAAATAAAGCTGCTAAATTATGACAAAGGTTAGGGTCTCCTTATTCGATAACTCTGCCACTGATGAGTGATAAAACAATATGCCAGATTAGCTCTTAAGATTGTTGGAAGTAGCTCCTAGATTTTCACGCAACTTAGTGGATTCTCCAGCTCCTCCTAGTGCTATGTAAATCTTGTTAGCGGTAGCACCTGAAAATGATAGAGTTGATTCGAGTCGTGCCTAAGGACACTGTCCTTAAGAGCTATTCCGTAACTACCGGTAGATTAGAAGCAACACTCCCCAGGATTAAACGAACCCTTCCTATAAAATAGGGTGAGTAGAACTACAGAAGATAATAAAACTTAGCAGGGTAGGAAACCAGAGGAGGAGAGAGAAGTTGCTTGAAAGCTCAAGGCCAGGTTACTCAAACCTTCGGTCTCATACCCTTTTATAGGCCGTAAGTCCCAAGAGGACATTGGGCACTTAAACACAATTAAACATCAGTTACAAAAACATTAAAATGTCGGTTACAAAATCATTAACCTACTTAATGAATATTTATAGGGAAGTTACTAGCCGTTAGGTCATTAAACACATTAATATGTGTTTATGATCCATTAAGGTAGAAATAAATCATACAAATTAATCTTGTATTTTCATAAAAATGTTTCTGGTAAAAGTGCCCAATACCGCATGTAATTGCACACAAAGGGAGGGGAAAATTGTTGAATTTCAACGATGTGTTCTGGTAGCACTTTGTCATGCAAGTAAGCCTATATTCCTCCTCTTGGCCAATTTGCTAGCCCAAGATCACTTGTTATTACTTGGACCCCACAATCCCAAACATTGTGGGACTTGTTCCTTATGACACACCACTCATTATTTCCAACAACATCAATGTCTCAATTAAGAAAAAAAATATGAGAAAAGTCCTATAACTTGTCAATGATAGCTCTTTCACTTGTCAATGGCTACTTTTTCACTGGTTATTGACAAGCTACGAAACTTTGCTGATATTATTTTTCTTATTTGGGACTTTAGTGTTATTTTCCCAATAAAAAAATAGAGTGGCCCATTTCATTTC
Organism: Inga leiocalycina; assembly: GCA_963242795.1. Lineage (NCBI taxonomy): Eukaryota > Viridiplantae > Streptophyta > Magnoliopsida > Fabales > Fabaceae > Inga > Inga leiocalycina. The sequence goes on along the minus strand of OY725328.1, from coordinate 50,783,064 downwards.
TCTAGCATTCCTTCAGATTGTTCTCAGACTTGGACTGGCCAGACCGGTTTGGATAGAAAACTGCCAGATTGGGCCTTTAACCGGTCTGGTTGAGTATGTGACTCCGGGTCACATGACTCAGCCGACTCGGTGTGACCTAGAGTTAACTCAGATGACTCGCTGAGTTAAAAAAATTTTCCCCTCTCTAGAATGAAACGACGTCGTTTCATGCAATTTTTATATTAAAAAAACTAAAAAAGTCAAAATCGACTTCTTCAGTTAGAAACTCAGAATGGCTTACTTACACATGCGATGATCTTCAGTTCACTACCTTCTTTGGCTTTACTCTCTCTTCGGTCTTCCTTTCCCATTGTCTTCTTCCTTCTTCCTCTTCAATGTCATCGTTCTGTCTAACCTCTCCCTCTCCCATTGTCGACGATGGTGTTTGCAAGTCGGTGATTTAGTGGTAAACCGACTTGGAGTCCGTCGACTAGGTGGCAACAAGGACCATATTCTTAACTTATTATTGAATGACGCCCATGTACAAAAGTGAGTTCGCTATCATTTAAGCTCTCAGAGCTTTACTATTGTTGCTTCCTCATTGGCTTGCTTGAAAGGTCAGAGCTTTGGGTGCGATTGATGTTGTTCGTGGCGGGTTCGTTGCAGTCAACAGAGGGTTTGGCTACCGGTGATGTTGGTGGTAAAGCTCGGCATTCCTTGCTTTGCTTTTTAAATTTTCAGTTTGATTTCTATATTCTCCTATTTGTATTGGCTGGTTGCATTGCTTTCATTGTATTTATTTGCTTCAAAATCAAATGCGAATAGCTGATACTCTATTTTTTTCTTGCAAGTTTGGTTGGTTTTTGTTTCATTGTAGCTCTAATAGTGATTATTAATTGACTAGGTGCTTTTGGTTTGCAAATTGAAAGTGTTTATTTGTTGTTTGGTTTGGTTTTGGTTTGTTAATGGAGGGAATTAATGAAGCACCTAAGAATGCTACTACCATCCCCAATGCCAACACTACCAATCCTCCTAATAGTAGTTTAGCCCTCCACAGACATTAGGGACTTAAAAAAAAAAAGGAACCCAGCTTGGCAATATGTTTCTGTTAAGAAAGAGGGGAAAATAAATGTTTTTACTTGCCTCTTATGTGCTTCAAGTTATAGGGGAGGTGAGATAAATTGGTTGAAACAACATTTAGCTAGTGTGAGTGGTCAAGTGAGTTCTTGCAAAAAGGTTTATTATGATGTGTGTGCTAAAATAAAAGAATCTTTATTATAAGGTTCAAAGAAAAGACCTATCGACAATGATAAAGTAGAAGACATTAAAGCTAGAGAGGTTGAGGAACCACTTGCTTCTTCAAAGAGGAAAGCTCCTATGGTTACGAAGGTTGATAGTTATTTTGCATCTAGGACAACTTTTGGTGCCCAACCAAGCATCAAGAGTGCATGGGCAAGTCAAGAAGCACAATATAATGCAAAAATGGCTTTTACTCATTGGGCTTATGTGAATTGCATTCCATTTAATGTAATGACTTGTCTATTATTTCAAAAAGCTATTGATGCTACTACTACAATTGGGCTTGGGTTTAAGGTCCCTAGTTTTCATGAGTATAGAGTTAACATATTGAGAGATTGCAAAAAAGAACTTCAACTATTGATTGATAGCCATTGACCTAAATGGAAAGAAAATGGTTGCACACTTATGGCTGATAGATTGACGTTAGACAGAAAACTTTGATTAATTTCTTAGTTTATTTATTACATGACATGGTATTTGTGAAATCAGTTGATGCTTCGAATTTAGTTAAAGATGCGAACACTTTATTCTTACTGTTTATAAAAGTTATTGAGTAGGTTGGCCCTCAAAATGTAGTCCATGTGGTGACTGACAATGCAACTAATTATGTAGCATGTGGTAGATTGATTAAAAATAAATAAAACTATTTACTGGTCACCTTGTGTGGCTCACTGTTTGAATCTAATTTTGAAAGACATTGCATCCATGCCTCATGTGTCAGAACTTGCAAAGAACACGTCAAATAATTGTATTTGCATATAATCGTATGGACTTCTTGTCATGGTTAAGGAATAGATCAGGTTGGAAGGAAATTGTAAGTCCTGGTGCAACAAGATTCACCACCGCATTCATCATCCTTCATAGCATATATTTGCACAAACATGATTTACAAGCTTTAGTTGTTGATAAGCATTTTTTACATCACAAATTAGCAAGCACTAAACCTAGGAAAACTTTTAGTGCAATCATTCTAAATAATCAATGTTAGGATGATTGCTTTGAAGTTTTGAGACTTGTGTCTTCGTTGATAAGATTGTTGAGGATTATGGATTTAGATGAGAAACCTTCAATGCCTTATGTATATGATGAGAAACCAATCCAAAGTCACTGGGATAAGCATTTGAAAAATGAACTACATGCAACGGCATATATGTTGAATCCTGCATTCTTGTATAGTCCTGACTTTGTTCGAAAGCATAGATTGATGGATGCTGTGGTCAATTTGTTTGAGGCACTCTCACCTAACAATCATGATCATTTTGTTACAAGGATACAACAAATTAGTGTCTACCGTGAACATAAAGAATCATTTGATAAGGTTTCATGTGAAAAAAATAGACAAAAAACTAGTCGCTCGTAAGCATATTAAGTTTTATATTTGAAAGAACATATTATGATTATTATTTATTAATACATACTAAATGTCTTTTATTTTATTTTGAAGATGAGTGGTGGTACTATGGGGGTTCAATACCAGAATTGCAACAAATTGCTATACCTGTTCTTTGTCAAACTTCTTCTGGCTATGAAAGAAATTGAATCTTATTTGAGCGTATTCATACAAAAAGAAGAAACATATTGAAGCATAAAGGCTTAATGATTTGACTTTCTCAAACTACAATATGAAGTTAAAGTTTAGGTAATCTAAAAAGTCATAACTTTTGAATGGTTGTTATATAGTTTTATTAAATATTGATCTTCTATCATGTTGGCATTATAGGAATCAATTGAAGAAGAAGAAATATAATTATGATCCCATATGAATCAATTGATAGATTGAACTTTTGGGTGTTTGATGAAGATCCAACTCCTCAATTTGATAACGTAGAAGCAATAAATCTTCAATTTGAACAAATGGTAAAGGATTATAGAGGTTTATAATCATCTCTTCTATTATCTAAGATTATATTCGTATTTCTTACACACAAGAATATAACCATGTTTTTAGTATAACTATTACTAATTTTATTCATTTGCTATACTGGTGATGATGATATTGTTGGGGCTCCATCTTTAAATGTTGACTTTGTTGCTCCTAGTACCTTTACTTTTCCTCCTACAGCTTTACCCCTAATGTCTTAGTACCTAGAGAGTTGAATGATGTAGTTGATGCTTATTTTAATGATGAAAATTAATAGTTTACTAGTTTAGTGATTGAAGGTGGGAATATTTTGTTATCATAAACATGCTTTGATATTTTGTTATGATGAATATTTTGGGATTACAGGTTACAACATGTGTCAATAAGTGGTAGTGGTATATATATGATACAGTCATGTCACTTTGTCAAGGAAATTGTAAAAAACATTTGACAACTATATGATTATTTTGATATTTTTAGTATTTTGTTAGCATTTTGAATTTGGATATATAGTATTCATAATTTGGATGGTGTGATGAGAAATTACATATTTTTTAAATTTTTTACTCCTCACCAGTCTGAGCCCTGGTTGACTATGGTCTGATCCACTGACTCTTGACCTAGTACCTCTGCCAGTTCAATTACTAGACCGGATTTAATTACCATGAATGCTTCGTGGCTTCGTCCTCAATGAAATCGAAAGGAGGAAGAAACTTCAGTAGCCTTTGAAGTGAAATCCCTAGCCCGTTCTTCCAGTACGTCGTCGTTGCTCTTCATTCCCTTTGCCTTCGCCGGTGTCAAGAGCTGTTGTCTTCCTCCTCTGCTCAACATTTATGTTTGTTGGCCGCGTCTCCGAGGTATAATTGAAGCTTTCTATAGAGATCATGTAGAGCTGGAAGATGAATGATCTCATTCCTATTTTGCTTTGTGCTCACCATTTGACTGGTACAAACAATCATTTTCTCACCATTCTCTCCCTTTTTTCTTTGCACTTTAGTCGTTACTCTTCTTTTTCTTTGTCAATATTCTTTTTCATCTTCAGTATTTTAAGGTAAAATTGAAGTACCCATTGTGAGGTTCAAAACCTCAAGCCTAACCTTCGTTTCAACCATTGTTCATTCAAAAACCCAGTTACCACAATTGATAAAAAAGGATCTCTAGAGTCTTGATCTAAAGGTCATGGATAAGTTAGTGTCCACAAACAAAATGCTTACAATAGAAGTAGAAGTGAGGGATAGGATCAATGATTTGCCATATTCATTGCTTCTGCATATTCTCTCTTTTTTTTCCAGCTAAAGAAGGTGTTGCCACATGCCTCTTATCCAAGAGATGGAGACCACTTTGGCCTTCTCTTCCCACTCTTGACCTTGAACGTCAAAATTTTTAGAGGCTTAAATTCTTCCAAAAATTTGTAGATAAAATGCTCAAATTTCTAAATTTGAAGTTTGTCAAAAAAGTGTGTTCTTCGGCTTAGTTATTATGAAACTCATAAGTATTTTAGACCTCAGAAGATTAGCAGGTGGATCAATGCTATGATGAGAACTAAAGTTGAACATCTGGAACTACATGCCGCGTTAGGATGACTACGAGTTTCCTCTAGTGATTTCACTACTAATAACATTAAGGTTTTGAAGTTGAGTGGAGGATTAGCACCGTAACGGTGGGCACTCTTTTCCATATTAATTTGCCTTTGCTTGAAGTATTACGTACATTTGAAAGATTTCCAGATGTTAGAAGCTTGGGAATGCTTCTTTCTACGTGTGTGTGCTTTGCTTAAACACTTGGTACTAAAAGATTTGTATGGCAAATTTAACTGTCCACTTGACATGGGAGGACTTAACCATTTGATCACTGCAGATGTTCCACAATTTCTACTTCCATTGCAACTTTTTTATATGATATATGATGGTGTTACTGAATTTATATTATTGCCTTTTCACTCTTGCATTTAATAGTTCAATTTTTAGCTTAGTTTTGGCCTTTCTAGCCATTGCAGCATCATTTGTCACTAGTGAAAGTGACCCTGATATTCCAACATTTTATAATTTAACCCTCTTGGAATTCACATATTATTCTCATGACTGGAATACAACTTTGAAATTTCTGCAAAGCTGTCACAAGCTTCAAACTCTTGTGGTTGGTTAGGTTTGTTGATTTTCAACTTTCTTTGTTGTGTTCAATTACCATTTTATTAGTTAATTTGCTAACTCGGTTACATACGTTTGGACATTTTGTTTGTAGTGAAATGTTAGAATCGATGATTATTGATGTTCCTTAGTGTCACTACAAAAGAAAAGACTTTCGGCGGCACAAAAGTCGCCGTTGAAAGTCTAAAAGTTGCCGCTGAAAGGTTTTCAGTGGCGACAAAAAGTCGTTGCTGTTGCGACGGTCGCAGAAAGTTGTAGCCGCTGAAAGTATAGTTTCAGCGGCGACTTTTGTCACTGCTAAAGGTGACTTTCAGCGGCGACTTTTTGTGTCACCGTTGAAAGTGTTAATTTTTTTTAAAACAAAATTTCAAAAAATATCTTTCAAAAAAAATTTGAATTTTTATTTTTAAAAAATTTAATTTACAAATGCCACGTGTTTGCTCCTCAGAGCGCCATGTGTCCCCCTCCCCTGGCTGCCACGTGTCGCCTCCTCGTGCTGTCACTTGTCATCACCTCATAATTCCTCCAAGTGATGCTCCTCCCATTCGAACCCGCGAACTCAGGGAGCTGATGCCTTCGCGCGCGAGTCTTTGCCAGTTACGCCGAAATGAACATGTGTCATATTATTACATGTTATATATATATATATATATAATATTATCATATATATAAACATACATACATATAATTAATTAATTATATACATATAATTAGTTATTAATTAAATATAATATTATTCAAAATAATAAAAATGAAAAAAATATTTATATATTTAAATTAATTTTTTAATTAAAATTAATTAATAAATAATAATTTAATATTATTTTTAATATACAATTATAAATATAATATTAATTACATATATGTTATTTTTAAATAAAATAAAATAAAATAATAACTAATATAATAATAATAATAATAATAATAATAATAATAATAATAATAATAATATCATTAATATTATTTTAGTAGAAAATATTAAATATAATATTAATAAATGATAATATAATTTTAATAATTAAGGTTAAATATAATTATTTAATAATTATATTTTAATTTTATAAATATTATTTTTTTAAAAAAATTAATTTAAAAAAACTGAAATTGACTTTCAGCAGCAACAATTTAGTACCACTTTCAGCGGCGACACAAAATGTCGCCACTCAAAGTGGTCGCTGAAAGTTAGTTTTTTTGTAGTGTGTGCTTCATCAAGCTCAAAGGAGTTTCATCTTGGCGGCTACTGAGGCAAGAATGGTGATTTTGATCTTACAAAATTTATCATGAAGAATGCTATGGTGCTAAGAATCATCTTAATTACGAAAGATTTTGATTCAAGAGAAACTTGGAGGAACAGGAACCTCAAAAAAGTATCTACATGTCCCATAAGTTCAATGAATTGCAAGCTTTTGTTGTTGGAATGAATTGACAAAATTTCGGGTGACAACATTAGAAGTTTCTATTTCTTTTTGGAAGTTACCCCTTCTATCTATCTTGGGAAAATTTCAAGACTTGATAGTGCTTACTTTGATTGTGCTTCTTATAAGAAAAATGTTCTTTAGCATTTTGATGAAAGAAAAACCACTTGTGTACTTATGATTTTTTGTCATAGGGCCCAGTAACAGGTGTCAAACTCACTTCATTATACAATTCAAGAACAGGAAGGAAAATGTGAGACAAAATGTCCTGTGGCAGATTGAAATGTGATTGAATCCGGTTCGGATTCTAAGAAAATCAACTCAAATTCACATCCTTTCTTTTCCTCTACCATGTCCTTCTAATGTTAAAACTTTATTAGATGATGCTTTCATGTTGTTAGGTTCTATACTTGTCTGTAATTTTTATATATTTAAAAAAAAATCCGACTCTTGTATTATTTGAGGATATATTGCCTATTAAGAAACTCGGCATGTGGCCCACTAATTTCTTAATTGCTCCCAATTATTTGGGTATTGTCAAGTTAATCAAAGATTTTCGGAAATGTGTAGCTGTTATCAGTTAAGGTTCAAGAGTTTAATATTTCCTTCAAGTAATGAATTAAAAACCGGACTGGTTTGACCAGTGACCGAAGCACTCTCCGGCTCGGTTAGAGCCGATTAGCCACTTCTTCTGTTGGGCCATTTCTGGCCGCTTCAAGCCGGGAGCCGTAGTTAGCCTGGAATCCGGAACGGTTGTTCATAAACGGGGCTGCTCAATCAAAGAAGGAAAGAAGAAGTGCACAAAGAAGAAGGAAGACACCGAAAAGAAGGGTTGCTGTTGAGATTCACTACCCTTCATCCTTTCACTGCTAATCTAAGGAAGAAAATGATGGAGAGATCTCTGGCGGTGACATCTCCGACGAATACAAATCTGTGAACAAGAACGGAAAGAACGCAGAGGCAAACGGAGAAAAGAAAACGGTCCCTCCGGCCAAAGCGGCAGATGCAAAGTTGGGGATGTGTGATAAAGAGTACTCCCTCCGGTCCTAATTATAAGACAAAGTTGACTTTTTTGGAGAAATTAAGGAAGCCAATTAAATTACTTTAGAGTGTTTATATTTTTAGTATCCTTAGATTATATATTAGTTTATTAGTCAAATTAATTAGTTTGAAGAAAAAAATATAAATATAAATACTCTAAAGTAATTTAATTGGCTTCCTTAATTTCTCCAAAAAAGTCAACTTTATCTTATAATTAGGACCGGAGGGAGTATTAATTAACCAATTAATTACTAATGTTTTTATCAAAAAATCTGGTGAGTTTTTTTCCGCCAATCATGATGATTTTGTTTGATGCATAATAATGATAATTCGGACAGATAAGAGAAACGTTGGAGAGCATGGGAAATATGCTGAGAAAAAAAAGAAAATATTTTCTATGAATATTGAAAATGTCAATATAATGTTTTTTTACCAGATGAATATCAATGTTAAAAATTTAAAATCTAACAAATTGGGATTGCGTTAGTTAAGGTTTATTTCTTTTGGTGAATAAGAGTTTATTTATTTATTTTTACTAAAACATTAATTGAGGTTTAAAAAAATAATTAGGTGAATCATGAATAATGAAGCACAAATCATTGCAAGGCTTATTTATAAGTATTTTATTTGTCATTTTTAGTTCATGTATGTATGAATGGAGTATTATATTCTATTTTAACTATTTGATATATATATGTATTATATCCTACTATGAATATTTGTTTTTATATTTATATGATTATACACGTATATAATATTATTTTTTATTAATTATTGCGTCACTGTTATGACCGAACGGTTTAACCGTTCCGCCTATTTGAACTGTGACCCACTGACGTTTCTGATTTAACATCCAGCCAGCTTTTAAAACGTTGCCTTCAAGATCAAATCATCCAAAAGTTTTACATTGGCAAACCGATAAACAATAAAAACATTTACTGTGTGATTGCTTCTGAAAGTCAATTATCATTAATTTTGGGCAAATTATTTTCTTGAAAATTTTATATTTTTTTGGAATTTACTTTTCATCAAATTCAATTGACTCACTTAATAGAGGATGAACCAAATTAATGTGTGTCAAGTAATATTTTTTTGTCAAAATATAATTTTGGTCCTTTAAATTTAGGCAAGGTTCCATTTTAATCTTTTTAGTTTGAAAGGTGTGTTTTTAGTCCTTTAAACTTAACAACGTTAACTTCACTGATGGATAATGCTTACTCAATAAATTTAAATTGCTGACTCAGCAATCAAATGCTGACATATTAATCTTATGCACGTGATAATTTAATGATATATTCTTAAAAATTGTTTTTAATATATTTTCTCTCGCCCAAGCTTTTCTCTGTTCATATTGAATTTCAGAATTTCCCACCGGTGACTGTGGTCTGTGAGGGAAACCCTAACAAACCCAACAATAAAAAAACAAGAAATTTGTTGCCTTCCATTGTTTATTCTTGCCCAAATCTAAATCAATAAGCGAATCCAATCTTGTTGTTAGGTTTCTCTCGTTCTTTTGTCATCATCATCATCTCAATTTGTTTGGGTTTGATTTTTCTCTGCCTATACACCCACTACAAAAAAAAAGACTTTTGGCGGCGACAAAAGTCACCGCTAAAAGTCTTTCAGCGGCGACAAAAAGTCGTTGCCTATGCGACTGTCGCGAATAGTATTCGCGGCGACAATTTTTGTCGCCGCTGAAGGTGACTTTCAGCGGCGACACAAAGGTCGCCGCTGAAAGTATTAATTTTTTTTAAAAAAAATTGAAAAATTATTTTTTTAAAAAAAAATTCGAATTTTAAAAAAAAATTAATTAATTTACAATTGCCACGTGTCTCCTCCCCGTGATGCCACGTGTCTCCTCCCGGTGCTGCCACGTGTTGCCTCCGCGTGCTGCCACGTGTCGCCTCCTCATAATTCCTCCAAGTGACTCTCCTTTAGTTCGAACCTGCGACCTCAGGGAGCCGATGCCTTCGCGCGCGAGTCTCTGCCAGTTGCGCCGAAATGAACCTATGTCACATTATTACATATTATTATATATATACTATTATCATGTATATAAACATACAAACATATAATTAATTAATTATATACATATAATTAATTATTAATTAAATATAATATCATTAAAAATAATGAAAAATTAAATAAAAACGAAAAAACTATTTATATATTTAAATTAAAAAACGTTTTAATTAAAATTACTTAATAAATAATAATTTAATATCATAAATATTATTTTTAATATAAAATTATAAATATAATATTAATAAGTAATAATATAATTTTAATAATTAAGGTTAAATAGAATTATTTAATAATTAATATTTTAATTTTATAAATATTATTTTCAAAAAATATGAAATTGACTTTCAGTGGCGACTTTAGTTGTCGCCGCTAAAAGTGAGTTTCAGCGGCGACTTATGATAGTCGCCGCTGAGAGTGTTTTAATCAAATTTTTTTAAAAAAAATTTCAAATAAGACTTTTAGCGGCGACACTAAAGTCGCCGCTGAAAGTGAGTTTCAGCGGCGACTTTTAATAGTCGCCGCTGAAAGTGTTTTTTAAAATTTTAAATAAGACTTTTAGCGGCGACACTAAAGTCGCCGCTCAAAGTGTTTTTAAAATTTTTTTTTTAAAAAAAGTTTAATTAACACTTTTAGCGGCGACACTAAAGTCGCCGCTGAAAGTGAGTTTCAGCGGCGACTTTTAATAGTCGCCATTGAAAGTGTTTTAAAATTTTTTTTTTTAAAATTTTAAATAAGACTTTTAGCGGCGACACTAAAGTCGCCGCTGAAAGTGAGTTTCAGCGGCGACTTTTAATAGTCGCCGCTGAAAGTGTTTTTAAAATTTTTTTTTTTTAAATATTAAATAAGACTTTTAGCGGCGACACTAAAGTCGCCGCTGAAAGTGTTTTTTAAAATTTTTTTTTTTTTAAATTTTAAATAAGACTTTTAGCGGCGACACTAAAGTCGCCGCTGAAAGTGTTTTTAAAATTTTTTTTTTTAAAAAAAGTTTAATTAACACTTCTAGCGGCGACACTAAAGTCGCCGCTGAAAGTGAGTTTCAGCGGCGACTTTTAATAGTCGCCATTGAAAGTGTTTTAAAATTTTTTTTTTTGAATTTTAAATAAGACTTTTAGCAGCGACACTAAAGTCGCCGCTGAAAGTGAGTTTCAGCGGCGACTTTTAATAGTCGCCGTTGAAAGTGTTTTTAAAATTTTTTTTTTAAAATTTTAAATTAGACTTTGAGCGGCGACACTATAGTCGCCGCTGAAAGTGAGTTTCAGTGGCGACTTTTAATAGTAGCCGCTGAAAGTGTTTTTTAAATTTTTTTTTTTTAAATTTTAAATAAGACTTTTAGCGGCGACACTAAGGTCGCCGCTGAAAGTGAGTTTCAGCGGCGACTTTTAATAGTCGCCGCTGAAAGTGTTTTTAAAATTTTTTTTTTTTAGATTTTAAATAAGACTTTTAGCGGCGACACTAATGTCGCCGCTGAAAGTGAGTTTCAGCGGCGACTTCTAATAGTCGCCGCTGAAAGTGTTTTTAAAATTTTTTTTTTTAAAATTTTAAATAAGACTTTTAGAGGCGACACTAAAGTCGCCGCTGAAAGTGTTTTTAATTTTTTTTTTTAAATTTTAAATAAGACTTTTAGCGGCGACACTAAAGTCGCCGCTAAAACACACTTTCGGCGGCGACAACACAATGTCGCCGCGGAAAGTGACACCTTCAGCGGCGACATTAAAAGTCGCCGCTGAAAGTCTCACTTTCAGCGGCGACTTTGTGTTGTCGCCGCTGAAGGTGTAACTTTTAGCGGCGACACTTTTGTCGCCGCCAAAAGTCTCACTTTCAGCGGCGACTTTAAAAGTCGCCGCCAAATGTCGCCGCTAAAAGTGGTTTTTTTTGTAGTGACCATTATTCTTTTTTCTCTATTCCCTTTTTATCTTCTTTTGATATTTATTTTGTGTTATTAGATTTGTTTTGCCTTGTTCTTCTATTATTGTTGTAATGATTTCAAACAAGTTCTGTATTCACCTCAATTCTGTAATGTACAACTACACACACACACACACATATATATATATACACACACACAAGCTATATGTTTCAGATTTCAAATATAACGGTTTACATTTTCTACCTTTTGGATGGTGGGGGATTTTGTTTGACTATTATTGATTTATTTTGACACTCCCCTCAAGTTTTAGCATATATATTTATCATGCCCAACTTGTTACAAAAATACTTGACCTGAGTCCTATGTAAGGCTTTCGTCAGTAGATCTGTCAGTTGATTGTCCGATCGCATATGCCCTGTAGATACAATATTCTCTTTGATCTTATCATGAATAAAATAACAGTCGATTTCAATATGTTTTGTGCATTCGTGGAACACAGAGTTTGATGCTATATGCAATGCTGCCTTATTGCACTACAAAAAAACATGTTATTACCCACGGAATTATTTCCGTCGGTAATTTCCAACGATTTACCGACGGATTTTCCGTCAGAAAAATTACCGACGGAAAAAAATTCCGTGGGTAATTACCGACGGATTACCCACGGAATTTTTTCCGTGGGTAATTACCCACGCTTTACCCACGGAATTCCGTGGGTAATTACCAACGGAAAAATTTTCCGTGGGTAATTACCGACGGAAAATTTTCCGTGGGTAATTTCCGTCGGTAATTCCCCACGGAATTTTTTCCGTGGGTAATCCGTCGGTAATTTCCGACGGAATCAAAATTCCGTTGGTAAATTTGACTTTTACCCACGGAATTTTTTCCGTCGGTAATTACTCACGCCTTACCGACGGAATTCCGTGGGTAATTTGAATGAGAAATTACCGACGGAATTCCGTGGGTAATCCGTCGGTAAAACTAATAATTTTTTTTATCATATTTTAATAATTTATATAAAATAATAAAAATAAAAATAATATATAACAAATAAAAATTTAAATATTATAAAATTAATATTTAATATATTAAATATAAAACTTTTAAATGAAATAAAAAAATTAAATATATATAATATTAATAATAAAAATTTTAAATGAAATAAAAAAATTAAATATTTTAAACTTTATATCATAAAAAAAAAATATATAATTATATATAAATATATATTTAATATTATATATATTTATATTAATATTAAATATTTAAATGAAATAAGAAATTAATAAAATTTAAATTTATATTATAAAAAACGAAATATATAATTATTTATAAGTATATATGTAATTTTGTATATATTTATATTAATATTAAATATTTAAACGAAATTAGAAATTAAAAAATTTTATATTATAAAAAATGAAAAATATAATTATATATAAATATATATATTTAATTATATATATTTATCTTAATATTATATTTGTTTTTAAATTATTACATTATATATATTATTACGTGAATAAATAACACAAGGTTAAAGCGGCTCAACTGGCAAAGGCATCAGAACACATACCAATAGGTCCAAGGTTCAAATCCCACCTTTGTCACAAAATGCAACAATTATCTCACAGAGACACATAGCGCAATGTTAGAGGGACACGTGGCCCTTGCTCAGGGGCTGACGGGGCCAAATGTGGGGGCGGGCGGTGGGGGGCTTTCGGAGATGTCCACGTGGCCTTTTTTAAGATTGCCACGTGGAATTTTTTTTTAAAAAAAATAATATTAAATTACCGACGGATTACCCACGGAAAAAATTCCGTCGGTAATCACCCACGGAATTTTTCCGTGGGTAAATTCCGTGGGTAATCACCGACGGAATTTTTTCCGTGGGTAAATTCCGTGGGTAATTGCCGACGGAATTTTTTCCGTGGGTAAATTCCGTGGGTAATTACCGACGGAAAATTTTCCGTGGGTAATTTCCGTCGGTAATTACCGACGGAATTTTTTCCGTGGGTAATTTCAGTCGGTAATTTCCGACGGAATAAAAATTCCGTCGGTAAATCAATTTGTCACGGATTTTTTAGAGACGGAAAAAATTCCGTCGGTGATCCGTCGGTAATTCCGTTTCCGTCCCTAATCCGTGGGTAATTTGATTTCAGGGACGGAATTCCGTGGGTAATTTGCTGTTTTTTTGTAGTGTTGTCATACCATAGCTTAGCAGGCAATGTTGTAACAAATACTAATTTCCTTCATGAGCTAAAGGGCCCACACAATTTCCTGCATTGACTGGGACTTGGCTTTGTATTCTGCTTTTGCACTGGTTTTTGATACAACTCCTTGCTTCTTACTTCTCCAAGATATCAAATTTCCACCAACAAATACACAGTAACTTGTGGTGGACCGTCTTGTGGCCTTAGATCCTGCATGATCCACATCACATAAGCACTCAACTTTAGTATGCCTATAATTTGTATAGAAAATGCCATGACCAGGGGAATCTTTCAAATAATGCAAAATATGCTTTAAGGCTTCCCATTGTACCACGGTTGGAGATGCCATGAATTGATTGAGTACACTGACCGAGAAGGTTATATCAGGATGAGTTACTCTTTGATAGTTCAGCTTCCCAATGAGTCTTCTATATCTCTTAGGAAATGCAAACGGCTTCAGTTTCTCTGAATCAATCTTCTTCTTCAAGTCATGAGGAAGCTCATCAAACATACTAGCATCAAGATCTAGGAAGGGGTTTGGAATCATGGGAATGCTGCTTGGTGCAACTCCAAGCTTTCCAGTCTCCTTTAAGAGATCTAGATCATACTTCCTTTGAGTCAAAAGAATACCTTTCTTGCTTGTCAAAACCTCCATACTAAGAAAGTATTTTAACAATCACAATATCATCAACATATACTACTAGAAGAATCATGCCTGCATTAGATTGTTGGTAGAACACAAAGTGATCACACTTCCTTTGACTTAACCCAAACTTCTTGACCATATCACAAAATCTATCAAACCAGGCATGATGACTTTTGCTTTAGACCATACAATGACTTCTGGAGGTATCACACTTTTCTATTCTCCCCTTGAGCAACGAACCCAGGTAGTTGCTCCATATAAACTTCTTTAAGGAGGTCACCATTCAAAAAAGCATTCTTAACATCCAATTTATGCAAATCCCAATGATATGTGGCATCCAAAGAGATAAGAAGACGAACAGAGGTGAGCTTAGCCACATGAGAGAAAGTCTTGGAATAATCAATACCATGAGTTTGTGCATACCTTTTTGCAACAAGTAGAGCTTTTAACCATGCCAAGGAACCATCAGCGTTAGTTTTAACAAGAAACACCCATTTACATCCAATTGCCTTCTTTCCAGGAGGGAGATTAACAAGAGTCCAGGTACCAGCATTTTCAAGTGCCAAAATTTCATCTTCCATTGTGGTACGCCAACCAGGTTGAGTCAGGGCTTGGTGAAGGTTAGTAAGGGTGGCGATGGAATCAAGGGTGGCCACAAGAGAAGAGGAAAACAAGGGACAAAGACCTATAAGATACAAAATATGAGATAGGATAGGCGCAGTCAGCATATCTTTTTGGAGGATGATGAGGACGGGTCCCTTTTCGGAGGGTAATAGGCAGTTCATCAGAGGTATCAGTAGGAGAATCTATAATAGGTGGTTCAGTGACAGCAAGGGAAGGATCTATGGAAAGAGGAACAGGAACTATGGAGGCATCAAAGGAATCAATTGGTGAAGCAATAACTGGTGAAGGAAAAACATTGGCAACATCAGCATCAATGATGATAGTAGGTTTTGGAACAGCAGCCTGTACTGGTGAGATAGGGACATGAGAAACCAAGACATCATTAGGTTTATCCATGACAGAGGAAGACTCAAAGGAGGTCGAATTCGTGAAAAAAGGAGAGGACTCATTAAAAATCACATCAGTGGACACAAGGTAACGACGGAGATAAGGAGAGTAACACCGATAACCTTTCTGAACACAAGAATAACCAAGAAAAACACATCTTAAGGACTTGGGATCAAGTTTACTAACACTTGGATGGACAACCTGAACAAAACAAACACAAACAAAGATTTTAGGATCAATAGGAAATAGTTTAGTGGTGGGAAATATAATGGAATACGAAATATCCCCACCAAGGACAGCCAAAGGCATGCGATTGATGAGAAAACATGCTGTAGACACGGCATCAGCCCAAAAAATTTTAGGGACACAAAAATGAAACATGAGAGCTCAGGAAGTTTCTAAAAGATTACGATTCTTTCTTTTAGCAACACCATTTTGGGCAGGGGTATCAACACAAGAGGATTGGTGAAGAATACCATGATTATACATGCAATCAAAGAATAGGGCTAAAAAATATTCTTTTGCGATATCACTTCGTAGGATTTTCAAAGGAGTGTGAAACTGGGTTTTAATTTCAGCACAAAAATTAAGAAAGTGAGTAAATAATTTAGAACAATGTTTCATTAAGTAAAGCCAAGTGGTTCAGGAAAAATCATCAACAAAAGTGACAAAATAACGATAACCAGTCTGAGACAACACTGAACAAGGACCCCAAACATCATAATGTACTAACTAAAAGGGGAACGCAGCCCGTTTATTGACTCGATGTGCCAAGTGAACACGATGGTGTTTGGCAAACTGGCATGACTTACAATCTAAAGAAGACATAGATGAGAACTGAGGATATAATCTTTTGAGGGATGAAAGGGATATATGACCTAGACGACAATGAACTTCAAATGGAGAGGACCCACAAGAACAAGCAACAGAACGTGACATCTGATCAATAAGGATGTAATGCCCACCAGATTCATAGCCTCTACCAATAATCTGTTTCGTTTAAAGATCCTAAATTAAATAATAGTCAGGAAATAGTGAGATAAAACAGTTTAAATGACGAGTTAGTTTATTTGGAGACAAAAGATTAAAGGTGAGATTGGGATCATTAAGAACAAAAGATAGTGAAAGGGATGCAGTTGGTGTAACAATGCCCAAACCAAGAACACATACTAGGGAACCATTAGCGACGAATATGGAGGACAGGTTGGCATAAGGAGCATATGTTGAAAATAAATAATGATTACCTGTCATGTGGTCGGTAGCACCAGAATCAATGACCCACTTTGTTGAAGTAGTAGTAAGACTAGAAGACAGATTACCTGTAGCTAGTGCCCTTGCAGATGAAGATCCAGAATCAGGTGGACTAGGTGTCTGAACAATATGAGCAAGACCACATTGTTGATCACGCTTCTGTTTTTTTTTTTGCAACTTTCAACAATTTTTCTTAATGTGACCAGGTTCCTTGCTATAATTGCAGATAATACTGCTCAAATTCATTAGTGGAGAACTATTGCTTGGTTTGTACCCATAATTCCTATTTTCAAAGGGGCCACGCCCAGCTAGAGCACTCGCATTTGGATCGATAGAAGAATGAATCAAACTATCAGTGCAAAGAACCGATAAGAAAACATCTTCAAGAGAGGGAATAGTCTCATAAGATGGGTCAAGAGGTTCAAGGAAGCTTATGATAGCCTGAAGTTCCAAATTCTTGATATGTGTCGAAAGATTCACTTGCGGAGACATGATTACTTTCATCTCCTCATACATCCTCTTTAAATCTAAGAAGAAATCTTTCAATGGATAACCCTACTATTGAGAGCAATAAAAACCTTTACAGACCTCATGAACTGGAGTAATATTTCCTTTGCCAAAACACATAAATTCAAGATAATTCATAATTTTTTTATGGTGTTACAATGGCTAACAGAAGATAGAATCCGTGGTTCAATAGAATTTTGAATTTGAAACAAAATTCGAGCATCTGCTCTTTGCCAAGCCTAAAGTTTTGTTTTATCACTAGAAGGAGAATCCTCAGTTAAATATGTTTCCATATCTATGTCTAAAATATACACTCTAACAGTTTTATTCCAATCATTATAATTTGTCTAGTTTAATTGCGAAGCAGTAATCTTAGCAGATATAGGCAACATATTAGAGTTCTTAGAGTCAGCCTTGTAGAATCAAATCAAACTGAAGTCACAAAGTATCTTAAGGAAATAGGTACCAAATAGGAGCAAGCCACAAAAAAATGCCAAAGCCACAAAATGCCAAATAGAATTAATAGATATTGCCAAAGCTACAAACTCCTCAAAAAATTGAATGCCAAATATCACACTGTGACCAATATGCACTACAAAAAAAAAGGCATTTTGTAGCGGTGGACTTGTAGCGGTTATATTAAACCGCTACAAATTATGAAATTTGTAGCGGTTTTTACCTAAACCGCTACAAATTTGTAGCGGCAAGAATATTTGTAGCGGTTTCATACAAAAAACCGCTACAAATTTGGCGCGAAATTCCCGCCAAAACTTGTAGCGGTTATTTTGTAGCGGTTAATGCACATAAACCGCTACAAAATACCAAAGGTCAGATTTTGTAGCGGTTTTTGCCCAAAAACCGCTACAGAATTTCAAGAGACTCCAAATTTGTAGCGGTTCTGGGCAATAACCGCTACAGAATTTTAAACGTTGTGAATATTTGTAGCGGTTATTGTAGAACCGCTACAAATTTAATTATTTGTAGCGGTTAGAGTAGCGGTTATTTTGAATAACCGCTACTAATATCTGCCTATTTAAACCACTCACCTCCTCCATTTCTCATTTTGCTCATTTTGTTTCCTGAGGTTTCTCTGAGTGGTTTATTCGATATTTGAGCGTTCAGACGAGTCTATAGGAGTTTTTGGTCAGTATTCCACAGTATTTACACTTGAGGTACGTATATAACACGTATTTTTATTTGTATTTGTATTTTTATTATATTTTTGTATAATAATGGACTAATTTTTTTTTTAATTTGTACAGTTGATATGGCTTCAGGACGGGATAAGGGGAAGGCCCCTATGCCCCCCAGACCGACTTTGCGGGGTGGCGGCAGCCGGGCAGGGGGCAGAGGGAGGGGGCGGCGCGCAGGCAGGGGTACCGAGGCATCTCAGCCCATCCCCCCACAGGATCCGCAGACGATCCCACAGGCGACGACCGCAGCTGAGGTGCCTGAGGTGGAGGTGCCAGAGATTAGCGTTGAGGACTTCCTCAACGAGGAGGAGTTCGAGATCCCGATTAGTGGGTTCAGGGAGATGGAGCAGTTCCTCGATGAGGAAGAGGCTCGGGAGCAGAACAACCCACGAGGGTCGTCTTCGCGGTCCACTGGGTTTGAGGTGCAGGTCGAAGGTAAATTTTTTAATTTTTTAATTTTTTAACTTTTTAACTTGGAATTATAATTTATCTAACGTGCGGTCAACTGTGCAGATGAGCAGGGGAACGTGTCGACGAGGAGGCTGGATGTGGCCGGTCTGAACAGCATGGACCGGTCCCTGCGAGTTGTAGTGCCGTGGAACGAGGGCACTGACCAGCCGATCCACAATGGGGGTCACCTGCTCAACCGCTTCCTGAGTGACCTGGGATCGAACTGGATGCGGTTCCCCCTTCACTTCCCGACGTGGAAGCACATTCCGAAGGGGCCGAAGGACCAGGCTTGGGAGGAGGTGGTTCAGGTAATTAAAACTATTTAATTAATATATTTTGTAATAAATTCTATTTAATTATTTTTTTTAAATTATGATTTTTAGTATTATTGATATTTAAATGTATTTTTTTCAGCTGCGGTTTGCCGTCCGGGCCAACCGGAAGAGGTACGCCCTCGTGAAGATGGGCGACGCCTGGAGGAACAGGAGGAACCGTCTCTTCCACAGCGTGGATGGGGACGGGACGATGCCTCTGGAGCAGCTGCAGGAGAGCGTCCCGGACGGCGTGCCGCCGAACGACTGGGCGCGTTTCGTCCAGTTCAGGAGGAGCCCTCAGGCGCAGGTAATGTATTTATTATATTTTTGATATATAATTTTCTAATTGTTAAATATTAAATTATAATTTCAATTTAATTTGTATTTAATTTCAAATTTTATAATACATTTAATTATTTGTTTTTCCAGGAGCTTTCTCAGAGGAACGCCGCGATCCGGGCGCAGCAGACGATCCACCACACAGCAGGATCGAAGACCTTTGCTGTGACCTACAGCGAGCTGGTAACGTTTCAAGTGCTTCACTTACTTTTAGCTGATTAGTTCATAATACTAATTGTTTTCTCATTGTTTCAGGAGACGAGGGCACAGCAGGAGAACCGTCAGACGGACTATGCGGAGCTGTACGCCATCACACACAGACACCGTGACGGGACTGCGACCTCTCAGCAGGCAGAGGCGGCGATTGTAAGTTATTTTATTATTATATTTTTTATAAAATCAAGTTATTAATGAAAAATAGTCATTACTAATTGTTTCATAAAATGGCAGGAGCGGATGCAGCTGTCGCAGGCTGAGCTGCGACAGACCCAGCCTGAGGAGTCACAGGGGTCAGTGGACCCGACGGCTCCTCTGAAGGCGGGCCTTAGTCAGCCTGAGCACCCCGGACGAGTGCGGGGGATGGGGATAGGCGCCAGACCCAGCATGATCTACGGCAGGAGCGCCGCCTCTGAGGCTGGCAGCTCTAGAGGGGTCAGACGTCGGAGGGACGAGTCGATTGACCAGCTGCGGTCAGATCTGGAGCAGACGCAGCAGCAGATGGCGCAGCAGCAGCAGCAGATGCAGCAGATGAACGTGCAGCAGCAGCAGCTGCTGCAGGTGCACGCAGACACTATGTACGCGCAGCAGATGCAGTGGCGTGAGATCGCGAACAATATGCTCGAGGGAGCCTGGCGTCGGCTGTTCCCAGACGAGCAGCATCCAGCGGTCCCCCCTGTCCCTCACTACGTCGTCCCGAGTACTGCTCCTCCTCCTACTGCCCCTCCTCCTACTGCTCCTCCTCCTGCTGATGACGATGGTGCGGTTCAGTCTGCGCAGCGGCCCGATCCAGCGGCATCTGAGGGAGCCCCACCTGAGGGAGCACCAGAGGATCAGCCCCCAGCTCCTTAGTTTAGGACATTCTCTTTTCTTTTAAACATTTGTAAATATTTATGAGATTTTATTTCAGAATTTTCTTATTGTGTTTTATATAATTATATTTATATTATTATATCGCATTGAAATAATTTATAAATGATTTAAATCTAAATTTAAAAAAAAATAAATTATATATATATTTGTAGCGGTTTTAGGTTAAAACCGCTACAAATGTATATATTTGTAGCGGTTTTTGGTTAAAACCGCTACAAATTTATATATTTGTAGCGGTTATTAGTACATAACCGCTACAAATATATAATAATTTAATAAATTAAATATATATATATATAATTTATTTTTTTAAATATATTTTAAAAAAAATAAATTATATATACATTTATAAATGTATATTTGTAGCGGTTTTGAAACGATAACCGCTACAAATTTACTTATATATCTGTAGCGGTTTCTCTTCAGAAACCGCTACACATATATAAGTAAATTTGTAGCGGTTATACACTGATAACCGCTACAAACAGTCAAATCATTTGAATTTTCAAAATTGCCGCCTCTGTGCACATTTGTAGCGGTTATCTTATGTATAACCGCTACAAATTAGAAAATTATTTTTATATTTAATGTCCAACGGCTTTAATATTAGTAGCGGTTTTATATAGATAACCGCTACTAATAGGTTGAACATTAGTAGCGGTTATAGATATAAAACCGCTACTAATACTCAACAAGTACATTTTGAATTTCTCACCAATTAACGGCTTGAATAGTAGTAGCGGTTTTATATATATAACCGCTACTAAATTATAAACGTTGGAATTTCTGTAGCGGTTGTTGTAGCGGTTTAATAACCGCTACAAAGTTATAAACGTTGGATTTTCAGAATATAAGGTTCTAGGCATTCGTCATTATCTTCTCACTCATCTTCTTTCATCTTCTTCTCTATACTTTCTTCTCTCTCACTTGTAGCTATGGATAAATCATGGATAAGGTTGCCGCGCAATTCTCCTGAATATTTGTACGGATTAAACAGTTTCTTAGATTTCGCATTCACTCACGCCAGCTGTAACGGCAAGATCGTCTGTCCGTGTCGGAAATGCAAGTTCAAGAAGTGGCATCCACAAAATGTTGTGAAGGAACATTTGCTTGTGAAGCCTTTCCCTGAGGACTATACGTTCTGGGCAGTTCATGGTGAGAAGGCCGGCGTTAGATATGACGAGGCTCTTCCTCGAAGTTCTCAAGTAGGCGTTCAAGTAGATGAAGATGATCCTGTGAATGACGCTGTGCGTGATGCGTTTGGATTTCAAGGCGATAACTTCAACGAAGAAGTGCACGGCTCTGAGCCGGCTTTTATGGGGAATGAAGCAGCTCGGGATTTTTTCAGCTTGATGGATGAGGCAGATCGTCCTTTATATCAAGGTTGTCGCAAATATTCTAAATTATCTTTCTTGGTCAAATTGTATCATATCAAGTGCTTGTGTGGGATCACGGATAAGGGAATGTCGATGTTGCTCGACTTATTACAAGATGCATTCCCCGACGCCGAGATTCCCACAACCTTCTACGAGGCCAAGAAGATCATCAACAGGTTGGGGTTGAATTATCAAAAGATTGATGCGTGCCCAAATGATTGTATGCTGTATTGGGGAGACGATTCCAGCAGGGAGACGTGCAAGAGATGTCACACATCGAGGTACAAGACAATTCGGAAGGGGAAAAAGCAGAAGAAGAAACCTGCAAAGATTCTCAGGTATTTCCCTTTGAAACCTCGTCTACAAAGATTATTTATGTCGTCTAAAACTGCTGAGCACATGAGGTGGCATGCCGTTGATAAAAACGAAGACGGTAAATTAAGACATCCGCGGGATGCAGCTGCTTGGAAAACGTTTGACAACGACTTTCCAGATTTTGCGACTGACCCCAGAAATGTCCGGCTTGCGTTGGCGACCGACGGTTTCAATCCTTTCGGGAATCTTAGCACAAGTTACAGCATTTGGCCGGTAGTCTTAGTTCCCTACAACTTTCCCCCTGGATGTGTATGAAACAAAGCTCTTTCATTATGTCTATGATCATTCCAGGCAAAAAGGCACCGGGCAATGACATCGATGTGTATCTCCAACCGCTTTTTGCGGAATTGCTTGACCTGTGGAATGTCGGCTTGGAGACGTACGACGCTCACAGCAAGACTTTGTTCAACATGCGTGCAGCCTTGATGTGGACGATCAGTGACTTTCCTGGCCTTGGCACATTATCTGGTTGGAACGTGCACACTGGGTCGGCGTGTCCGGCTTGCAATTTCAACTCTGACGCACTGCGCCTTCCCCACAGCCGAAAGTGGTGCTTTATGGGGCATCGGAGGTTTCTCGATGGAACGCATAAGTTCAGATTGCAACGGAATCGCTTCAATGGGAAACCAGAGAAAAGAGAACCACCTCAGACTTTGTCCGGTACAGATATCTTACAGCAGCTTGAGCATGTTGACGTCGAGTTTGGAAAAAGCGACGGTTCAGCACAAACTCGCCAAAAGACGCGCAGGACTTCGGCGCCTCAGCAGTGGAAGAAGATAAGTATCTTCTTCACGCTTCCGTATTGGAGATCTAATTTACTGCGCCACAGTCTTGATGTAATGCACATTGAAAAGAATGTTTGCGACAATGTGTTGTATACGCTGCTTAACGAACCCGGCAAGACAAAAGATCACCTTCAAGCTAGGAAAGATTTACGCGACATGGGAGTTCGTGAAGACGCTTGGCCAGATGAGAATGACAGATTTACACCGGCAAAGTTTACCCTCACAAAACCGAACAAGGATGTGTTCCTCGCGACCTTGAAGAAATTAAAAGTTCCTGATGGGTATTCAAGCAACATTTCTCGATGTGTCGACTTGCAGGCTCGAAAGGTTACTGGCCTGAAGAGTCACGACTCACATGTTCTTATGCAGCAGTTACTCCCTCTGGCTATAAAGAATACACTTCCTCCCGATGTTTCCATCGTTTTGGTGGAACTTTGTTCTTTCTTTCGGAAGTTGTGTTCTAAGGTATTGATCGTTGAGGAGCTCGATCAGCTGCAGTCGAAAATCATTCTTACGCTTTGTCACTTGGAGATGATCTTTCCTCCGTCCTTTTTTACTGTGATGGTTCACCTCACAGTCCACCTCGTTCATGAAACGAAGCTCGCTGGACCAGTACAATATCGTTGGATGTATCCGATTGAGAGGTACTCTTATGAAATATGTGCTTTCATTTATTGTCCGTATTTAATGTTTGCTCGTTGTCCTTTTCATCATTTTATATCAATTTTCTCTTATGTACTTCGTAGGTTCCTTGGGAAATTAAAATCTTACGTGAGGAATAAGGCGTGGCCAGAAGGTTCTATAGCTGAAGGCTATATAGGGGATGAGGTGCTATATTTTTGCTCAAGGTACTTTGATGATCTTGAGACGGCTTTCAACCGCCCGCCTCGTGTTGACGATTGTCCTGAACCTGTGCCGACATCAGGAGAATTTATCCCTCGTGTTGGTAAACCAGTTGGAGCAACTGAGAACTTCAAACTAACGGCAACTGAGAAGTTCCAAGCACATAGACATGGCTTGATTAATTGCACTCAAGTTGAGCCTTTCATACGGTAAGAATTGTACACTCACATGTATGTTATTCGATCTATATCTTTCGTAACATTTCTCACTTTCATTTCACTAACGCCTTTCCATTATTAATTGCAGGGAATTCAGAAGTCATGTCAAGCGTCAGCTCAGGATCCGTACACAGACATCCTCGGAAGTTGATAGGAGGGTCCACAGAGAATTCCCGGCCTGGTTTGCGCGCAGAATACTAAATGACCACAACCCACACTCACCGGATTTCAGATCTCTCGCAATCGGCCCTCTTGATCATGCAAAACGGTTTACAGCATACAATGTCAATGGTTTTAAGTTTTGCACGGTTTCACGGGATCAGGGATTGCAAACACAGAATTCGGGTGTTTATGGCACATTTGGGACAAGGAGTTATGCGAGCAGCAGTGACGCCAACATGCAGTTCGGAGGCGTCCCTTACTATGGCAAGCTTCTTGATGTGGTCGAGCTTAATTATCAAGGCCGTTTCACCGTGACGCTGTTCAAGTGTTTGTGGGCAAATACCACGACTTCTCGGGGACTGACAACTGACGACCTAGGGATCACATCAGTCAATTTCTCACGCCCGATTCATACTGGTATTTCTCAAGATGATGAGCCGTATATTCTAGCTTCAGAGGCACATCAGGTTTATTATGTCGAGGACGAGCGGCATAGGGATTGGCACATGGTCGTTCATTTAAAGCCAAGAGACCTTTACGACATGGGTGAAGGCGATAACATCGCCTACGAGAGTGAGCCATTTCAGCCAGCTGATTTTGAAAACTACTTTCCTGAAGGCGATGACAATTTACCTCTACTGCGGTGAGTTTTTTTAAGTCCACGTCATTTCAATTAAATTTTTTAAATTTAATAATACATCAATAACAATAATTTTTCTACAAAATTTCTGTAGGGATGGCGACGATGAGTGATCAAATTCAATTGTAAAGAATTTGTCTTTAAAAAAAATGCAAAAAATTTGTGTTAAAATAAAATGTAAAAAAAAATTAAAATAATATTTGTAGAATTCAAGTGTAAAAATTTTTTCTTTACAAAAAATGCAAAAAATTTGTGTTAAAATTAAATGTAAAAAAAAATTTTAAAAAAAAAATTAATATAATATTTGTAGCGGTTATTAAACCGCTACAAAAGAATAAATAACCGCTACTAAATAATAACCGCTACATTAACCGCTACAAATAATTAAACCGCTACAAAATATAAATAACCGCTACTAATTAGTAACCGCTACATTAACCGCTACATTAACCGCTACAAATAATACGTGAATCCCTATAAATACCCTTATCACAACTCATTTCAAACACTCCCCAATTTCTTTTCACCTTACCCTTCTTTCATTTCCTCTCATTTACAATTTCTTTCGTATGAGTAGAGGAGCTGAATAATACGATCAAATATGGTAACAACATTTTCAATTTCTTTTAGAATACTTCTTTCCTTTCTATAAAATTTATTTTAAACATCTTTTTTTCTACATATATCTTAACTCTATCTCATTTTCATCTATTTTTCATATACAATTACATTATATTATAAAACATAATAATTCCTTATTACTTAACTATCGTTAATAATATTATTAATATAATTTTATACTAATCATATTCAATTACATTTTTTCTTTTTAATTTATTAATAAGTTAAACTATTAAATAGTAAACTAATTGAAATAGATAAAATAATAACAAACTAAACTAATTAATATAATATTGAAAAAAAAGAAAAATATCAAAAAAAATTTTAAATATTTGTAGCGGTTATTAAACCGCTACTAAATAAGGCGCCTTTTTAAAGATATATTTAATTTTTTTGGCGGCAAATTTGAATTTCATGAAATTAGTAGCGGTTCTAAGAACCGCTACTAATTTCATGAAATTCAAATTTGGTAGCGGTTTCTTAACCGCTACAAATAAAAAAAGTCATTTTTAACAAATTTTAATTTTTATATATTTGTAGCGGTTTTTTAACCGCTACAAAAAAAAAATTCTTTTTTTAAGACGTAAATAAAATTTTTTATATTTGTAGCGGTTATATAACCGCTACAAATATCTCTTGATTTTGTAGCGGTTACTATTAACCGCTACAAATTTTGTAGCGGTTATTTTTTATTGAGTAGCGGTTTTATATAACCGCTACAAAATCTCTTGCAACGTACGATTTAGTAGCGGTTTGTATAACCGCTACTAACCTAGTTTGTAGCGGTTAGAACCGCTACGAATACCTATTTTTAACCGCTACTAAATCACGTTTTTTTTGTAGTGATGGTAGAACCCCAACAAAAAGGAAGAAAAATAGCATTGCAAAAGCAAATATTCAAAAGTACCCGACAATCCAAAATCAAAATTGGATCACACAACTATCGGGGATGGAACGGGCTCGAAGAATCAATCAAGATGCACTTGGAACGTGACGGAAAATGTTGCCGGAAAGTGTCCCACGGGCCGGCTCATGGTCGAGACATCGACGGAGACAGAGGTGCGTGCACCGTTGGATCTGGACGGCACCAACTGGGATTTGCCGATCAGTGGCAGGAGAACACATCTGAGCGGCGCGTGTGGTCAGCAGAGGTGCTGGCAAAGACAAATCTGAAACTTGAACAGAAACGAGTTGGCCGGAAGAAATGGAGTTCTCGCCGGAAAATATAAACGATTTCTGAAGTTATACTGGCTCTAATATCATGTAATGATTTCAAACAAGTTTTGTATTCACCTCAATTCTGTAATGTACAACTACATATATATATAGACGCACAAGGTATATGTTTCAGATTTCAAATATAATGTTTTAAGTTTTCTATTTTTCGGATGGTGGGGGATTTTGTTTGACTATTATTGATTTACTTTGACAATTGTCAAACCCAAGGGCTTATGGGGTTGGACCCAACAAAATAAGAGCAATTCGATTTGCAATTTGGATTCTATTCTTGTCTTCTGATTATTTTTGGCTATTTTATTTATTTTCCTCAAGTTCTTCTCAGGAAACTCTTGAAACTTTTGGTGCGTCGTTTTAGTTTGCTGTCCGAATTCGATAGCTTACTCTTTGTTTTTTGCTTAATATCTCTCTGCTCATCGTTTACCTTCTCAGAAAAAGCATCAAACATAACTATAGCTTACAGACCTCGCGGGTTGCCGCTCACTAAAGAATTAAAATTTGTACATGTCAACATTAAATTGTTGAGTTAGCATTTTAAATTGGATAAAGGTGCATCTAGCACCCCGAACTATTTTACTAAGTGCAATCAACACTCTAAAATATTAATAGGTGCAATTTTGACCCTAACTATTAAAGTTAGTTCAATTTCACCCTTCCTCTAAATGTCCATTTACTCTCCGTCAATGTGTCTCACCCTGAAGAAGAAAATGGCACTGGAAGGGATTGAGATACAATCTCAGAACTTCTACCATCTTCTTCTTGTTTGCTCTGTCATGAACCATTGAACCCAGAACAACAGCCACGTATCACCCTTGGTTACTTCTCATTTTTTTCCATTCCCCAATTGACATTGAGTCACAGTTGTTGGTATTGTAGATGCTACATCTTTTTGCCACCATACCTTATCTGTCAAAGCCTCAAGGAGCTTCTTGAAGGAGTCGTCCGAATATAGATTTGATGCTATAACTAAACATATCATTCAGAGAGTCATCCAAAATAAACTTAAAATTTGAACCCATTGAGAAAAGAAAAATAGGAACTTGGTGAGCAAAGCGAAATTTCAAACGCAATAGAGAAAAATAACAAAAGTAGCAGAGAACCCATAGATCGAAATACCTCAACCAAACGCCAGATGATGAAATAGAAAGGGAAATTGCAAGAAATAGAGGTAAACATAGAGAAGAGGGGGAGGAGAAACAGAATGCCTTGACTTAGTAGGCTAGAGTGACGACGCCAGAGAATACACCCACAACGCACCGGTGATGAAGGCAAGTGCGTGAGGGGCCCATGATAGAGCAAGCAAGAAGAAGATGGTAGAGGCTCAATCTAGTCCAGTGTCGTCCTCTACGACACTGTGATTGTCAGGGGAGTAAACAAACATTTAGGGGAGGGATGAAATTGAACCAACATTAATAGAATAGGGTAAAAATTGCCCCCATTAATATTATAGGGTGTTGATTGCACCTAGTAAAATAGTCCAGGGTGCTAGATGCACCTTTACCCTTATAAATTTGCTAAGTCAGCATTTTCCGTAAGTGAAATTAAGAGTGCTAAATTTAAGGGACTAAAAACACTCTTTTCAAACTTAAATGATTAAAATGAAACATTGTCCAAACTTAAGGAACCAAAAGTATACTTTAGCATATTTTTTTAATTCGTCTGGGACATTTTTAAGATAAACACATTATTATTATTCCAATGCATTTTGTGCCACTTTGAAGGAAGTCATTGTAACGTGGGGGTGTATAATGATGACTGTGAAAGTAAGTTTGAGTTGCAAGATTTATTATTGAATGATGAATTTTATTTTGTTCTAATGAAACAAGATTTGAATGGTTAGTGTTTCATGAATCATTCTGCATATTCATAACTTTCCAATGAGTGAGACGTGAAGAAACATTCGGCAATTTCCTTTCCTAGTAGCTTCAGCAAGTTCACAAGCAAACTTACTATGTGATGTGTGATACTTTTTGAATAGGCTAAAGTTCAACTAAAACCTCTCCCTGTTCATCCTGCCTTATGTCTTTTTATAACTAACAACTAGTCAAATAACGTAAAACGAATTGGTGGTTAAAACTAGTTTAATATAATGAATGTGTAAGAGATATAATTTTTTTTTCAAACATACCCTCACTTATAAAGATGATGAGCAAAAATGAGTGAGAAAAACGACGCCGTTTTGTCTCCTCTACTTTTCCCATTCGCTGCCATTCTTTCCTTTAAAACGACGCCGTTTTACTAAAAACTGAAATCTGGTCCGTTTATTTGTAATAAGTGATTCAACGGTGATGATAAGCAAATAATTTAAACAACGTCGTTTTGATTATGCCATCTGACCCGTCGAATTTCCCAATCAATCTCAACCATCCATGTAATATCATGTTAAAATGTCGCTTTTTTCACTTGCATCAGCAATTCTGGCGCGCTTCGTCTTTTTCCTTCATCAATATCCATTTGCCCGGGAAAATCAAAGACCTGGTAGGAGGACTTCTTTGAGAGGAGAAATCACAAGGGAGCTAAAGAGCTGTCTTTAATCAAAGCTTGATGAGTAAATAACAGTCTTCAATTAAATACCCAAATTTTTTTTTGATGTTTCATATTTACTTTTTGCATTTATGATTTTTATAATATGTGTTCATAATCTTCAAAGTAAATTAGGAAACTGAATATTATGCTTTTGTTATGTATGTATATATGGCTATTCCTATTTATAAATATTTTTTTTTGTTTCGTTTGTAAGTGTTTTTTAATGTCTTTGTGCAAGATGTTTATTTGCGTGAAAGTTGCTGTGTCATGTATGTGCAAAATTTTTTCTTTTTATATGTGTGTTTGTATGCTTTGGTTAAGATATAGATATGAGGGAGTAAATAAATAAATGCTAGTTAATATGAGAGAGTAGTATAATTTGTAAAGGTGGGCAATTTGCCATGAGATCACATTTTTTATGTCTTAGCAGCTCTGAATTTGTGCTTAGATTGGGTATATATTTTTTGATTTTGTAGGAGGCTTATATGATGGATATAAATTTAACTCCTAGGCTTGATGTTGAATTTAACGATATAGAAGAAGCATATGAATTCTGGAAGTCATATGGTAGAAGCACTGGTTTTGGTGTTCGAAAACAAAGCTTCAACAAAAGTAAAAAAGATAAGTCAAAGTATTCCTCTTATCTATATGTTTGTTCTAAAGAAGGGGTGAGAAAACCAGACATTCGAGATGTGAAAACAAAGAAGCCTAGAGATGAGACAAGAACAGGATGAAAAGCTAGAATGAGAGTTAAATTAGTAAAGGAGAAATACAAAATAAGTGAAGTTTTCCTAGATCATAATCATCCTCTTCAGCCTCCTGAAGCTGTTCACTTGTTTGCATCATATCGAGGATTATCATCAACTCAATGTTATGAATTAGAAAATGCTGAAAAAGTGGGGATTAGTCAAAAATCAGCATTCAATTTGCAGAGTCAATATGCTGGAGGTCGAACCAATTTAGGATATACAAGAAGTGATGTAAAAAATTATCTTAATTCAAGAAGGCAACGAGCCATGAAATATGGTGAAGCTGGATGTATATTTCAATATTTTGAACAACAATTAGCAGAAAATCCATCTTTTTTTCATGCTCACCAAATGGACTCAGAGGAGCAGGTGACAAATATATTCTGGGCTGATGCACGCATGTTAGTTGACTATGGTTGTTTTGGAGAAGTCATCTCACTTGATACAACTTATTGCACAAATCGTGATCATAGACCTCTTGCAATTTTTTCTGGCTTCAACCATTACAAAGGAGGGGTGATATTTGGAGTGGCATTGTTATATGATGAGACTGTTGAGAGCTTCAAATGGCTCTTTGAGACTTTTTTGTGCGCACACAAAAATGCAAGGCCGCTAACCATTTTTACTGATCAAGATGCTGCTATGTCACGAGCATTACAAGAAGTGATGCCAGGTGTAAAGCATGCCCTCTGTACTTGGCATATTTCTAAAAATGCAATGAAGCACCTTCCAAACTCAATGGTTAGGGATTTTAATCACTGCATGTATCATTGTTGGGATAAAGCTGAGTTTAAAGAAGCTTGGCAGGCATTATTGTCAAAGCAAGATATGACAGAAAATTTGTGGTTGATGTCCATGTATCAAATAAAAGAGAAATGGGTAGCGTGCTATATGAAAGACTCAAAGACACTTGGCATAAGAAGCACACAAATTAGCGAAAGTGTCAATGCATCTGTCAAAAGTTGTACCCATGTTAAACTGGATATCAATCGATTTCTCCAACAATTTGAACAAGTTCTGGAGGATAAGCGCTATAAAGAATTGAAAGGTGATTTTGATGCACTAGATAAGTTGCCAAGGTTGATATTGCAGAGTTCAAGTATGCTTCGTCAGCTTTCTGATATATATACTCGACCTATTTTTGACTTATTCCAGCACCAATGTGATCTTCGTGACGCTACATGTATAAAAGATAGGAAAGAAAGAAAGATCACCATAGATGAGGATGGTAGTGCCATTGTGTTTGATTATGTGATTACAATGGATGGTAGTGAACGGGAGCATAGTTTGACATTTGATCCTTCAACAGAGACAATTACTTGCAGTTGCAGGAAGTTTGAAAGAGTGGGTATATTATGTTGTCATGCATTGAGGGTATTGAATGAACGTGATGTCAAATTACTCCCCAATAGATATATATTAAAGAGGTGGACAAGAGAAGCACGATGTGGTGTGGTGTATGATATCAGGGGGAAACAAATTGAAGTTGATCCTAAACTACAAAGGTCAAATCGATATAGACAATTATGCCCCTTGCTTGTTAAATTAGCAAATGATGCATCAGAAAGTTCAGAGGCATTCTCACTTATTCATGAAGCTGTTTTGGAACTAAGTAAAAGAGTGACGAAGCTTCACATAAAATACCCATCACATGATGGTAAGGGTGATGAGAATGGTGTGGGGAATCATGATGGCAATAATGATGGAGGCAAATTCGTTGGATTTAAAAAGAGATATGGTAGAAAGATAAGCAAGCGGATAAAGAGTTGTGTTGAACTCGGTCCAAGAAGAAGGAGAATGAAAACTTCTAAAAAGCTTCCTCAAGCTTCACAGGTATTCTTTTGATTGGTTTAATTTTGTTACATATAATTATTATATACTTATTTTATGTCTTTCCAAATGTGTTTTAGGGACACCATAATGAACTTCAACAATATGAGACAACAACTCAAGTACCGCATAATAATATGATGTTGGGTGACTCTCAATCAAGTCAAATGACTTTTACAAATTTATTGATGGTATGTCATATAGCATTCTCAACTACTTTGTTTATTGAATACATGTATATATTAAGACATTCTTTTATTTCTTGATCGTAGGCAACAGTTGACAGCGACATTACATCACTTGGACCATTGGAATTCAGCCAAACATATAATACTGGTAAGCAAGAAGAAAAATGATAATAGCAAAAAATAATTTACTCACTTTTATTAAAATCTAAAATTTCTTACATAGTATTGTTTCAACTTAAGAAAGTGGAAACTTTCAAGACTCTTGCTATTATATTCATTAACACTACAAAGTTACACTCTATTACAATTACAGGTTCAACGGTTGACTTAGATCATCCTACATGAAGCCTCTATTCCTCCTTATTGTGTCCAGCTATTTTGTACGGCTTATGACTTCCTTGTGGCTGCTCCTTTTTTGGTCAAGCAAGCTCACCATTTTGTTCTTCTGGCTGCTCTCTTTCTTAGGTCAAGCAGGCCTTTCATGTTGTTTTTTGTCAAGGATGTTCATGTCTTCTCAATTGATGTAGTCTGAGTTGGCTCTATTTTTGGGTCAAGATTGCCTATTACTTGTGTAATCTGTTATGAAACAAAGCCCACAATTAGTCACATAACTAGTTTCATTCTTATATCATAAAATTCAAGAGTTATGGTAGGAAGAATGACAGATCTAATCATAGCAAATAATCAACTTGGCTAAAGCCATTTCAGATTCAGAATGAAATCGAGAGTAATGCAACGATGCACTTGTTCAGAACCAGCAAGATTAGTTAGGCTAGTGCACTCAAGAATGATTTGAAACAGCAAAATAGCCAAGTCATAGCAGCAAATGTTAACTGAAAAAATAACTCAGAATAGTTTTTAAGATTGATGCAAATGTTTGGCTTGGTTGAGCAATGGTTATATTAAGCAATTAGTAACAGCAAAAATAACTTACAACAGCCAAGTCATAGTAGCAAATATTAACTGAAAAAAAAACTCAGAACAGCAAAAGTAAATCAGAACAGTTTTTAAGATTGATGCAAATGTTTGGCTTGATTGAGCAATGGTTATATTAAGCAATTAGTAACAGCAAAAATAACTTACAACAGCCAAGTCATAGTAGCAAATATTAACTGAAAAAAAAAAACTCAGAACAGCAAAAGTAAATCAGAACAGTTTTTAAGATTGATGCAAATGTTTGGCTTGATTGAGCAATGGTTATATTAAGCAATTAGTAACAGCAAAAATAACTCAGAATAGCCAAGTCATAGCAGCAAATATTAACTGAAAAAAAAAACTCAGAACAGCAAAAGTAAATCAGAACAGTTTTTAAGATTGATGCAAATGTTTGGCTTGGTTGAGCAATGGTTATATTCAGCAATTAGTAATAGCAAAAATAACTAAGAATAGCCAAGTCATAGCAGCAAATATGAACTGAAAAAAAAATCAGAACAGCAAAAATAAATCAGAACAGTTTTTAAGATTGATGCAAATGTTTGGCTTGGTTGAGCAATGGTTATATTGAGCAATTAATAACAGCAAAAATAACTCAGAACAGCCAAGTCATAGCAGTAAATGTTCAGTCACAAAAGAAGCGCAAAGTCATTTCATATTGGTAATAATCCAAAAAATGGACACACACACAAACATACATGTATGCATATGGAAAGAGAGGGACCTTGTTTCGATACTCAATGATGAAATCCTCAGGCTTTTTGATATAATCCTTGGAATTCTTTGTTTGGAACTTCTTCTGCTGAAGTTGATCCTTTTTCCCCAAGGCCAATGCTTCGCTGCTTTTTCGTTTCTTCAAGATAATCTCTAGAATATAGTTCAAGGGTTTGGGATCCTCCTCAGCCATGGTTTCTACAATAACAAGAAAATATCATGAATAAACCACTTCTTTTTGTTGGATATATTGCATTTTAGTTTTTGTCATCTGTTTAAAAGATAACTTGAAAAGACGGAATTATATAGAGTATTTGCTTTTAAGAGATTATTAAAATTAAAATACTAAATTTCTTATTTTTCTATTATTTTGAAAAAAAGGTTAAACAGAGGATGTTGAGACCCCATTTTATTTGTGAAATTCCTAACACAACTTGAACAATGTTGGACAAAACCTGGTGACAAAGAGGTTGACAAGGAAACTTAAGGCTAAATTCAAAATATGAAATAGGAAAAGTATTTACATGCCTGCAGTATTTATAAGTGGATTGAGGCCGTGTTATCATATAGCACATAATTCCAAACATATTACACATGACAAATGTATTATGCAAAAGTAAAGTTCTCCTTCTGGTTTTCCTTATATTTAATCCATGAACATAACTGATTCAGTAACTGATACAGCATAAACAATGAGCATGCTTCATCCAAGTTTCAAAACATCACTCCGATTACATATAGTAAATAGCAAAAAGTTTATATTACCCAAAAAAAAATAGGAAGAAGTTCAGTACAAGATGAGTTCGTACAAATGGAAAAGGAACACGTTCACTTTTCATCACTGTTCTCTGAGCTCTACGATTAAACAGATTTGGAAAATTAATAGAAATACAAAGAATGGTAAGACAACGGAACCTGGGATGAATACGGTGGAGTCGGTGGTGGCAGTTGGAGGTGCGCTGGACGACGGGGGCGACGATTCAGCGGAGGCAATGCCCTCGATGAGGCAACACCAGAAGTGTGGAATGTTTTTTGTGGTTAACATATCCAGTGTATGCTTTAAACGACGAGAGAGAGCAAGATTTCATAACAGATCAGAGCTCCTTCAAGTAATTAAGCTATTCGACCAGATCTGTGGCTTGTTCTCTGCAAACGATGAAATGAAGAGCAAACTGCCCTCACAACCAACGGGTAAGATTAAACAAGCATAGATGGCTGAGATCTCTTTTTGAGTTACAAAACAGCGTCGTTTTAAAGTATAGGAGGGCAGCGAATGGGAAAAGTAAAGGAGACAAGCCAGGTCCAAATTTAAGGGACTAAAAACACTCTTTTCAAACTTAAATGATTAAAATGAAACATTGTCCAAACTTAAAGAACCAAAAGTATACTTTAGCATATTTTTTTAATTCGTCTGGGACATTTTTAAGATAAACACATTATTATTATTCCAATGCATTTTGTGCCACTTTGAAGGAAGTCCATTGTAACGTGGGGGTGTATAATGATGACTGTGAAAGTAAGTTTGAGTTGCAAGATTTATTATTGAATGATGAATTTTATTTTGTTCTAATGAAACAAGATTTGAATGGTTAGTGTTTCATGAATCATTCTGCATATTCATAACTTTCCAATGAGTGAGACGTGAAGAAACATTCGGCAATTTCCTTTCCTAGTAGCTTCAGCAAGTTCACAAGCAAACTTACTATGTGATGTGTGATACTTTTTGAATAGGCTAAAGTTCAACTAAAACCTCTCCCTGTTAATCCTGCCTTATGTCTTTTTATAACTAACAACTAGTCAAATAACGTAAAACGAATTGGTGGTTAAAACTAGTTTAATATAATGAATGTGTAAGAGATATAATTTTTTTTTCAAACATACCCTCACTTATAAAGATGATGAGCAAAAATGAGTGAGAAAAAAGAAGAGAGAAATATACAATTAATTAAGGGTAAAAAAAGTGTATAAAATTTTTAGATAAAGTAAAGTTATTGCTTATATAGGACCAAGTTCATAAAAGAGAATGTTGCTTATAAATATAATAAGAGAAGGAGGAGGAAGTAAATTGCCGCGGCAGTGGTAATACTAATCGTCATGCTTTGTCTTGGATAAAAAAAAAAACGAAGAGAACTTATTACGTTTTCTTCTTTTGTTTCTCTTCTTTTGCTGCATTTTAAATTAAATTCATCATATATTTTACTTTTACTTTTTTTGACTTCAAATTTTTATTTTTACCTGGACCATCAATATGAGACGTAATCAAAAAAAGAAAAAAAAACATGATAGACCTATAAAATTTGTTGCAAAAATATACAGGCCTGCACATAAGTCCCCCTTTAGGCAACAATTTTGAAAAAAGATTTTTTTAATTATAAAAATGAAAAATTGGGCAACATCTATTAGCATATTCTCAATATTATTATTGATTACTCTCATTTTAAGTTCTATTTCTTGATCAATGTGTATATTTAGTATTTACAATCTGGGTCTGCATTCATCTGGGAGCTTGTACAATACTTCCATTAGTGAACTCTCATCAGTGAGTCTTGCACAGTTGAACTCCCCGATGCAATTACTTAAAAAAAAAAAAAAACTGGTACACTTCGTCCCAAGCGTTAATGTTCAATGAATGAAATATTCTTTAAATATGAGTATCCATATGTGTTGGTATAAATTATTGAATAATTGTCATCAGAATGTTGTTTATATATCTCAACTATTCGTTTTCCACTAGAAAAACGAGAAGCCCCCATTTTGAAACTTATAAAGCACGCCTTGAGGATACTGCAGAGCCTGTCATTCGCCATTCTCTGGATTCTTCCCACCAAATATCTCTCTCTGTTGCAGCACCGAGAGATCATCACGGTAGAGCTGGAAGATGAATTATCTCATTTTTATTTTGCTTTGACTACTGGTACAAACAATCCTCTCTCCATTTAATCTCTTTTCTTTGTGCTATTCTTTGTTCTCTCTTTGTTCTTCAGTCTTCGTCCTTCTTATTCTTCGCCAATATTCTCCCGTTTTCTTTTTTAAGATAAACTTGCAGTTTGTGAGGTTCTAACTTCAAACATAACCTTCGTTTCAACATTAATTAATTTAAAGAAGCAGTTGCCACTCTTGATAAGGAAAGGATTTCTGAAGACCTAAGCGAAAGGGTTATGGAGAAATCAGAGTCTGCAAACAAAATGCCTAGAACAGAAGCAGAAATGAGGGATAGGATCAGTGATTTGCCAGATTCGTTGGTTCTCCATATTCTCTCTTTTCTTCCAGCTAAAGATGCCGTTGCCACAAGCCTCTTATCCAAGAGATGGAGACCACTTTGGTTTTCCCTTCCAACTCTTGAACTACACCGTCAAGACTTTCAGAGGTTTACATTCTTCCACCAGTTTGTAGACAAAATGCTCAAATTAGTAGATCTGAAGGCTGTCAAAAAGTTTGTTTTTGAGTGTGAATATTATAAATCTCGTGAGTATTTTAGACCTCGGAAGATTAGTGAGTGGATTAATGCTATGATTATTAATAAAGTTGAACATCTGGAGTTACATTTTTACCTAAAAAAGAATGACTATGAGTTGCCCTCTAATATTTTCACAGCTAAAAACATTAAGGTTTTGAAGTTGAGTGGTGGAATAATAGCGGGCAGCACTCTTTCTCATGTTAATTTGAGTTTGCTTCAAGTATTGCATTTGAAATGTGTTAAACTTCCAGATTTTAGAAGCTTCGGAATACTTCTTTCTGGATGTGTTTTGCTTAGAGACTTGGTAATAAAATCTTTGTATGTGGACGATTACCCTCCACTTGATATTGGAGGACTTAACCATTTGGTCACTGCAGAAGTTCCACAAACTCTACGTCCATTGAAAGTTTTGTCTAATGTCACATTCCTACGGTTACATACGGTATGTTGGTTCTAATGAGGTCATATTATTTACTTTTCATTTGCACATTTAATAGTTCAATCTTTAGCATAGTTTTGGTCTTCCCCTTGCAGCATAATTTTATATTGGGCTCCGACATTCCAACATTTTATAATTTAACCTACTTGGATTTCGAATATTATCCTCATGACTGGAAAACAACATTGAGATTACTACAAAGCTGCCCCAAGCTTGAAATTCTTGTGATTCAAAGGGTATGTTTTTCTTCAACTTATATTTTTATGTTCATTACCATTTTATTAGTTAGTTTCCTAACTCTATTTCAAACATTTGGGTAGCTATGTAGTCAAAGGTTGGAGCCGACGGCTAATGTTCCTCAGTGTGTTTCATCAAACTTAAAAGAATTTCATCTTGGCAACTGCTATGGCAGGAATGAAGAACTCAAACTTGCAAGATATATTATGAAGAATGCAATGGTCTTAAGAATAATCTCAATTCGTAAGAATTGTACTTCATCAAGAGTAACTTGGAAGAACAAGATCCTCAAAAAAATACCTTTATGTCCCATAAGCTCAGTGAATTGCAAGCTTTTGTTGAAGTGAATGGTTGAAACTTAGTGTGACAGTATTACAAGTTTCCATTCCTTGTTGAAAGATATCCCTTTTATCTATCTTGAGAAAATTTGAAGTCTTGATACTATTTGAATGATATATCATTCTTAAATGTAGGCAAAGAAAAAAAAAAAGAAATATCATTCTTCAAGACTCTTGATAGAGCTTATTGGTTTTGATTGTGCTTCTGTTAATTAAGAAAATATTGTCACACTGTCTTTATCATAATCATCATTATAATTATTAATGGAGAGAAGGAAGAGTTTGGATGGCATTCTCTCCATTTATTGCACTAGATGTTTCT
The DNA here is from genome assembly GCA_963242795.1 of Inga leiocalycina. Lineage (NCBI taxonomy): Eukaryota > Viridiplantae > Streptophyta > Magnoliopsida > Fabales > Fabaceae > Inga > Inga leiocalycina. The sequence continues at coordinate 50,744,428 of OY725328.1, read as the reverse complement.
GAAATCTGTCTAAATAATTGTGTACTTCTATTGTTACTAACTCATTATCTATTTAAAATTTAAAATTATATTTAGTCCTTTGAGATTGAATAAGTTTAGAGAAGTTTTGTGCAATCTCTTCCGTTTTTTAATATAAGACTCAATTGACTTTTTTAAAAAGATTAAGGAAGCTAAATAAGTTACTTAATCATAACATATGTTGTGTATTACACCCTCTGGCCCTTAATATATAGAACATATTTGGAGAGTTGATTTTGATCCTAAATATAAGACATATTTTTCATATTGGCCATTCTTTTCCTAATTTATCCCCTATTGGTTCTCCCTCAATAGTAATCAAGGAGGAGAGGGAATGAGGAGATTAAAGAAGATGACTGACTTGTTTTAGAAAATACATGTCATATTAATTAACTTAACAAACTTTGTTAATATAATCAAATTGAGTAAATACGTCTTATATTAAGGACTAGAGGGAATGAGGAGATTAAAGAAGATGACTGAGTTGTTTTAGAAAATACATGTCATATTAACTAACTTAAAAAACTTTGTTAATATAATCAAATTGAGTAAATACGTCTTATATTAAGGACTAGAGGGAATGAGGAGATTAAAGAAGATGACTGAATTTTTTTAGAAAATACATGTCATATTAACTAACTTAACAAACTTTGTTAATATAATCAAATTGAGTAAATACGTCTTATATTAAGGACTAGAGAGAATATTATATTATATATCAATTTATAAGTCATGCAAATTAGCCTAGAGAAAAATGATATTTATAAATACTTTAAAGTAACTTATTTAGCTTCTTTAATCTCTCTAAAAAAGTCAAATAGGTCTTATAATAATGACCAAGGTAGTATAATTTAGCTTTTGAAATTTAACATTATACTTTTTTTTACCTGAAATTTAACAGTGTATTTAATTAGTCCTTTGAAATTGAATACATTATATTTTGAACGGGTGCAGATAGATAGATGTTGTCACTAAATTCCCTGACATTGAAGACATGATTTCTATCTAACTTTTGTCTCAAAAAATAACGGAATCAATTTTTATACATTATGAGACATTTTTATTTAAGCTATTATTCCATGTTTCTATCTACTGCAGTTTTTTCCTTTAATAAAGAAAAAAGGCGCAAACATGAGTTGAAGATCCTTGAACTCAATCTATAACAGCAATAAGACTTATCTTCCGAACAAAGTATTGGGATTGGGACTAACAGACAAACCATTTATATAGACATATTATCCACGTCCCATTTTTTAATTTTCTTAATCTTCCTCTCGAATGTTTATTTAAATCTAGACTTGATTTATATATAAATACCACTCTGATTTTTATTGTAAGTCCATTTAACTAATTTTCACATATCAAGAAAAGTTGGTTAAGTCATTAAATATGCTCAAAGTTCCAAGTTTACCCTTATTATAATTATATCTATCAATGCAAATCATTCTCACACATCTCTCATCTTTTTCTCTTTCCAACAAGAATTAAATAAGGATAAAATTGGAAAACATTCATTAATAACATGTAAGTGGACTTATATTTAAGACAAAAAAATATTTGTAAAATTGAACTTATAATAAGGAGCAGAGTGATATATTAGAATTAATGAGTTTTTTTCTTCAGAAAGAATTAATGAGTTAATATATCGTTAAATTAAGTTATTAATTAAGTTTTCCATTTCGATAATTAATCCTTTGACACCATGCCAACGTATTTTATTTGTGAACTTCCATATTTTTATGTGATGCAGCCTAAAAAGATAGGAAACTAAAGTTAGCTGTAGCATCAAGCTCATCACTCAATGGTTTCGTATATTACTAAGGTGTCAGTGGTATTTGTTGATTTTCTTTGGCCATTTGACTCTATTAATCTGGGTGTAATTAAATTTTCTTGGATTGTTCATCTGTCTATTAATTAATTCTTTCAAATCTACTTTAGATTAATTAGCTCCAAAAATATATTATAGCAAAAGCAAATTGCTTTGTGTATTATTTATTTCATAAATAAATATGTATTAAAAAAATATAAGATTAAATATTTTTATTTTCCCGGATAATAATTAAAATATAAAAAATAACAAGAATTTGGTTTCAATATAGGGAAAATCCTATAAAAATACCACTTCAATTTTGAAATTCTAGAAAAGTTACTTTAATAAACAAAAGGACACATTGTAATATTTGGGCAAAAGATGAATCTACCCTTAAGAGTTTTTTAAGAAAAAGTGTAATTGTAAATGGACTATGGGAATCTGGGATTCTAATATTTGGACAATGGACGAATCTGCCCCTAAGAGTTTTTTTAAGAAAAAAGTGTAATTGTACTTGGACAAACCATATTCCATCCTCCACTCATGTTGGGCCCCACTCATCATCACCATCTTGCATCTAGGGGTGTTCACCAATTTCCCGTCCCGACCTTCCTGTCTCGATCCCGAGCAAATCGGGACGGGAAAATCCCGTCCCGAAAATTTTGGGATCGGGAATGTGATTTCAGGATCGGGAAGGGGACTTCCCAATCCCGACTTTTTCCTGATCCCGAAAATATATACACACACATGTATATTTTTTAAAAATATTTAAGAAAAAAAGACCAAATGTAAAATAAAATGTGAAAATCCCTAACACCCTTAAGGTAATATCTATTCTTTTAGTTAATTTCATTTATTATTTATTAAATAATTCTAATTTTTTGTTCTTGTATTTGTTCTTTTTGCAGTTGAATCGACAACTTTAAGCATGTATTGGACTAATTATATATTTATATTAGACTTATTTGGTACAATATGATATTAGACAAATTATATATTTGTACTAGACTAAAGGAAACACAACAAAAAATTCAATATAGATATTTTTTTTAAGAAAAAAAGCAAATCCGGGATCAAGAAATTCCCAATACCGATCCCAAAATTTCCCGATTTTCGGGATCGGGATCGAGAATGAAAATCATTTCCGAACCCTTCTCGGGATCGGGATTGAGAATGGCATTTCCCGATCCCGAGCACCCCTACTTGCATCCACCATATACTCACATGCTGGTCCCCACTCATCATCAAGATTGACTTCTCTCAAATACCCCTTCCCATCATTTTCCCTCCTTTTCTATCACACCCCACCCAATGGCACGATCTATGGTCATGGCATGGCGATGGACTCACTAGGCTATCAGCGGGCCCCCTCCAACTCACATTTCTTTCGCCTTCCCCAGCCTTGAAGACTTGACCCTTGGGTCATAAGTACAAGTGTTATGTGAGAGGTGGTACCAGATAGCGTGGCAATGGACTCACTAGGCTATCGGTAGCCCCTTCCCACTCACCTTTCTCTCACCTTCCCTAGCCTCAAAGACATGACCCTGGGGTCATAAGTACGAGTGTTATGTGAGAGCTGGTAATATTGAGCTAGCTCAATGGTACCAGCTCTCACATAACACTCATACTTATGACACCAGGGTCAAGTGTTAGAGGATGGGGAAGGTGAGAGAAAGGCGAGTGGTAAGGGGCCGCCCATAGCCTAGTGAGTCCATCGCCACACCACGACTAGTGACTAGGCCGTGCCGTTGGGTGGGGTGTGGTAATAAAAAGGCGCCTTTTATTGTCACACCCTGCCCAATGGCACAATCTACAGTTGTGGTGTGGCAATGGATTCACTAGGCTATCGGCAGCCCCCTCCCACTCGCCTTTCTTTTGCCTTCCCCAGCCTCGAAGATATGACCCTAAGGCCATAAGTACGTGCCTTATTTGAGAGCCAGTACCATTGAGCTAGGAGTTGCCGATAGCCTAGTGAGTCCATCGCCACGCCATGACCGTAGATTGTGCCGTTGGGTGGGGTGTGACATTTTCCCTTTTCCACCATTGGATTAAGATTTCAACAGTCCAGATTTAACATCTTATAAAATATATTATTTAAAATTACTTTTGTATCTTTTAAGTAAAATTATAATAATATTTTTATAAGGTGTTAGATCTGAACCATTGAAATCTTAATCCAATGATAAAAAAGGGAAAAGGATGAGAAGGGTATTGAAGAGAAGTCAATCCCTCTTCATCACCATCTTGCTCCTTGCATCCGCAATAGTCAAACCTAAGCATCTTATTTTTCTTCCTTGTCCAGCACTAGTCTAAGTGCATGTTTGGGAAGTAAAGTCAATAACAAAATCATCATTTTAGAAGCAATTTTCCGAAAGTTGAGATAAAACTCCTCTTACATACTTACCTCAAAAATCGTAAAAACACTTCTAAAAAGCTAAAACAAACATGTACTATGCCTTTCTCTTCCTTTCACCATCACAACACTTCAATTCTTCTTCATGTTGACTGCTCACGTCCCTTCACCATTCTCTCTCATTCTCATCGTGATCTCACTCTCCTAGGTAAACCATTTACCATGGCCTCCTTAATTTTCTCCCTCAACCAGTGATTTTTCAAGTCATTTATGAGTTCTTTTCCCTTTTTCTTTTATTTAGTTATAGAACTTAAGATTTTTTTTCGGAGGCTGAATAATGGCTTTCCTCTTCACTTTCATTTGGTGAGGTCTCCAGCAACTACAACGTTGCACAGATAGCTTCAAGGTCAATGTGGGGTCTATTATGGAGTTTCTCTGAGGTTGGAACAAATTGAACTTTGTTTCTTTGTTTGTTCAAAGGTGAAGCATATATTATATCCTTCGATTATAAAGTTATGATTTATGGAGGTTCCTTGAGGTTGGCTGTCGACAGCGAAGCTATGCAGGAGGAGGAAGTAACGAGGGAGAGGAGGGAGAAAGAGGAGCAAGAGCATGAGAGGGGAGAGAGGGGGAGTGGGAGCTCTAGCGAGAGACCTAAGGGAAAGAGAGAAAAGTCATAAAGGTATTTTGCTAAAATTTGCAAATCCTGATTTAATACTTGTAGGCTGATTTGCCTTTTGTGAAATTAGAGTCATTGATTTGGGATTTGGGAATTCCAATGGTATTTATATTTGATTTTCCCTTAGATATATTTTAAATTCAAATAATTAAAATTAAAGTTCATTTAGAGTTTAGCATACCCAATAAAAAAATTATATTAAGTTGATACATGAAGGCACTAAACATAATCAAATTCTTGGCCAAAATAATATTTTTTATTGTAATTGGCCAAAATAATATAATTAAAATTCAAAAGGTTAGCATGAGTTTAAGAGCAAGTTGACACTATTCTATAAACTAAAAATGCAAAAACGGTAAACTCAAAAAGTGAATTTGTGAGTTTCATCAAATTTGAAATTTACAATTAACACAAGTTTATGTGTAAGTTGATATGACTTTATAAGTTAGAAATGACAAAATGGCAAACTCAGGGATCAACATGACAAGTTTGACAGCAGTGTAAGTATAGATTATGTTTTTCTGTTCATTTGTAAATATTATTAATTAAGAGTAGCTTGATTATCTGTTAAACATATAATTTTTAAGTGCATACTCTCTCTAGTACATAATAAGTTACTT
>OY725328.1:50698629-50738748 GCA_963242795.1 Inga leiocalycina | reverse complement strand
TCTTTTCCTCCTCAGTCATCACCTTCGTCTTGTTTCGTGTCCTCGTCTTTGCTGGCCGCGTCTGAGTGTGGGAGCCTTTCTTCATCTTCCTCCACCCTCATTTCTGCGAGATGCTGTGTGTGGGGCAAGCTCAAACTCTTCCCCTTCTTTGCTATTAATCAAGTTAGTAAGTTCCTTTTGTCCCAAAAAAAAAAAGTTAAAAAGTTAAGATATACTCTTTATTTTTTCTATCTCTCATAGGATGAGATGCTGGTAAAAGGAAAAAAACTTTTCATTATTAAGTTGGCCTTTCTCCTGCCAAAAAAAAAATGTTGGTCTTTCCTTTTTATCAAGTATAGATTGTTTTTCTATTTAACGAGATTGTGCTACTCCTGTATTGCATGGGAGCTTGTGCTTATTGAAATATTTCATCGTCTCATTTGGCTGTAATTAAAATATTCTTCTCTGTACTGAGTTTGATATAATAGTATATTATTTGAACCCTAAAGCAATACAGAGGAAACATAGTTAGCAAGGACAACTGCTTCTTCATACTAATTCAAATTTTCATGCAAATATTTAATCACCATCAATGATATCATTATGAACAAAAGGATCATTTAATCACCATCAAAGATAGTTATATTTTTTAAAAATATATATATATTTGGAAGCTATGGCGCTTATAAATATAAGCGCCATAGTTGGTGTTAACATTTTACAATGCTTGCTTGAACAAACACCAAACAAGGACTTCATTTTTTTGCAAAAAAAAAAAAAGAGCGACAACTATGGCGGTTGTAAGTCAAGCACCATAGCTGACATTATTTTTTTTAATAAAAAGTAAGTAACTTGTATGATGCTTCTTAGGAAAACGCCTTCCAAGGCCTTGTCCGTATTTTTTTAAAAAAACCACTGCTTCCCTTTCATTTAGAAAAATAAATAAATAAAGCCTTGGAAGGTATTTTTCCCAATTGAAGAATAAAAAGGAAGCTTTGGCACTTCCTAAAATAGTGCCATTGGTTCCCACACTACAAAAAAACACCTGATTTGCGACAGAATTTTTTCCGTGGCAAATTCCGACGGAAATTTTGTTGCAAATTTTTCCCACAGAATTTTCTGTGGCAAATTTAGCCACTAAATTTCCGACGGATTTTTTTTTCATAGTAATTTCATACAGAAATTTCCGTCGCAAAGTTTTCCGACGGAAATTTTCGTCGGAATTTGTCTTTGAAAATTTTCCGACGGAATTTTTTCCGTGGCAAATTCTGATGGAATTTTCCACCGGAAAAATTAAAAATTATTAATTTTTTAAAAAATAATATTTATAAAATTAAAATATTAATTATTAAATAATTATATTTAAATTTAATTATTAAATTTTTTTATTTATTAATATATATGTTATTAAATAATTCGATTTTTTTAAAAAAATAATTTTTTACTTTTTTAAAAAAGATTGCGACAGAAACGAATTCCGTCAGAAATTTGCGACTGAATTGGATTCCGTCAAAATTTCCGATGGAACATATTTCGTCTGAAATTTCCGACGAAATTGATTTTTGTTGGAATTTGCGACAGAATAGATTTCGTCAGAAATTTCTGACAGAATTGAAATTCCGTCGCAAATTTTTTTGTGATGCTATTATTGCCGACGGAATCCATTCCGTCGCAAATTCGGTCGGAAACGCTGATTCCGTTGAAAATCATGTGCTTGTTTGTAGTGCCATTTTTAAATATAAAGATTAAAAAAATAAAAAAGCTCCTATTTAAAACAACTAAAATCAACGCCAAGGCCATAGTAGCCTTGTTTTTTAAAAAATTAATAAGGCAGCTTTGGCGCTTCCTCTTCCCCATTTTTTTTTTTGGTTTTCTATAATTGATGCTGATGCTTTGTTCTTATTGAACAAATCCAAGAAATATATCTGAGTTGAGCCACACCTTTTCTTTGAGAGTTATAAAAAATATCTGCTTCCCTTTCATTTAAAAATAAATAAATAAGGCCTTAATAGGTGTTGCTTCCCATATAAAAAAAATATCCCAAACTTTTTTAATATTATATATATATATATATATATATATATATATATATAAGAAAGCTTTGGTGCTTCCTAATGAAGGGCTAAAGCTTCTAATTTTTTTTTTTTAAATTTTATGTATATAATTGATGAAATCATATGTACGTGAGTCATATATACATTTTCTTTTGGAGTTATAGAAACTATATGCAAGTTGACATAGTAGTGGCTGACACTGAAGACTTGCGAACTTGGAAAGTTTAGGTGAAATCTCGACTCCGACAGCTGATTTTGTGGTATTGTATCTTGTATTTTTGTGGCAAGCAATGACGCTAGTTCTAATTGTATCATTGTATTGAAGAATTTTGCTAGGATTATCGTAAATACCATCTTTCCCAACTCATCGGTTGTTATAAAATATTCTTTGCAGATTGAAGAAGCTTTATAACGCCATGAATGTCATAATCCAATTTTTCTTATGTTTGAAAACCAAAAAGCACTCCCATTTATCTCATAAAAAGGAATGAGTATGAAATTTGATCTTTGGAAATGAGATAGACTATACTCCTTCATTCTCCATATATATACATAGAGAGAGAGATATATATCACCCAATTTTTAATATTTAGGGATGTCAATATTGAATGATGTCCTTGCTTTCCCCCCGGATTTTCAATCCTTCCATTAGCTAAATGTTTCATAATTTCAATTTTTTTTCTTAAGATATTTATTAGGAGTATATCTCAGATATCTTCGTACTTTTAAAAATAAACAGGAGTATGGTCTTGGTACTTTCAGCTGATACAACCTTTTAAAAAGAAACAAGACTAGTATGTTCTTAAGGTATTGCTTGCCCTTTTTTTTAAAATTTTTTTTATTAATGCAAGCTTTGGCCCTTCTTTAGGAAGCACCAAAGCTTTTCATATCTTCTTTGGCACTTTCTACATAAGTGCCATAAAATGTGTTATAAAATTTTACAAGCCACCATTATCATCCGCCATTATCGCCCTCCTGCTTCCCTTATCCATTGTTTCCACTCCTTCCTCTCTTTGATGGCCCCAAGTAGAAGCTTCCTAGTCTCCTACTTTCTGTTTTTTCTTGTCTTCTCCTCGTGCATATTTTTTGAACACTTGGTCGCCACTTTTGTTGCAATACAAACCTTCCTCACCCCCACATGTTTTTTTCTTCTTCTTATCTAGTTGCAGTTTAAAGCTTTCTCTCTCATGTATTTTTTCTTCTTCTTATCTTAACCTCCTACAGAAGCTCCCTAGCTTATAAGTGTATTTTTTTTAACAATTAACCCACATTTTCTTTTTTTTTTTCTTTACTTAAAATATGTCATGACTCTTATATTTTTACTCATAATTATTGATTTTCAGGTATTTAGTTGAAGTTTCTCTGTCTGCTTAAACTTCATATATTGTAAGTTTTTTAATTTTTGAGCATACAAATATAATAATACTGGTTTAATCGTGCGTAGAAGTAACGTGTATGGCTCAAGTTTAAGCAACTTAAATGATGGAATTCTTTTATTCTTAATAAATGAAGATGCAATATTCACTACTACAAAAAATAAAAGCTATGACGCTTAATTTAAAGAACAATATGGTGCTTGGCAAGCACCATAGCTTCCAACGCTATTGAAACAAGCTACAACGTTTCCTGAATATACGGAAGTGTCATAGCTTGAGTATTTTTTTTTAATATAAAGCTATGACACTTATCCAAAGAAGCGAAGCTCCACAGGAAGTTCTAAACAGCAGAGTACAAAAAACCGGACCGGACCGGCCAGTTCGATCGGGAACTGATCCCTGGTCCGGTCCGGTTTGATCAGTAAACCGGTCAGATCGATTGGACCGGTCAGAACCGGTTAAAACCGGTAAAATCGATGGTCCAACCGGTTGACCCGGTTTCTTTCTTTCTTTTTTTTTTAAATTTTTCAAATTTTTATTTTGTGTTTTTTGAGGGCAAAATGGAAAGTTGAAGACTAAAATGAAGAGAAAAATAGATAAATAAAGAACAAATCTAAAAAAATGAAGAAAATAATGAAAAAAATTATTTAAAAAGATATAATAATTATAGGAAATGAGATATCTTTGCATAAGTATAGATATTATAACTAATACTAATAGATTTAAAACTTTTTTTTTCTAAAAATCTTTATTTTTATCTATAGAAGTTTAAAAATACATTAATATATATATATATATATATATTATCACTAATAAATTATGATATTTTAATATGACTGGTTATGACCGGTTCAACTACCGGTTATTAGACCCCGGTTGACCCATTAACCCTTGAACCTGTGCTGTGACCGGTTCATTGCCCGGTCCGGTTTTTCGTTCCTTGCTAAACAGAAAGTACCTCAAACGGTGCTTTCCAAGGAAGTGCTGTTGGAGGTTATATGGTATACCTCTAATGGCACTTCCCCTGGCAAGCGCCATTAGAGATACGTTTTTTTTTAATCGCCCATATGTATTCAATCCCAGCAATTTACATTTTATAAATCCATAGCAGCAAAAATCTAAGCCAGAATCACACCAAATAAGAATAAAATAACTCAAATCAAAATAATTAATTCATAAAATTAGTACTAATGTAATTTAATTACAACGTAACAAATAATATACAACTAATTTTAAGTTCCTATGTATGTAGAATATTAGATCCCATATGTTTTGATGATAATAAAGATTGGATCAATAATTTAAAAGAATTTGATAACAATCAAATGAATTTTGAACAATATAGCAAAGCATTACTTGGAGTAAGCACTGGAGTGATGAACCAATTCTGTGAAGGCTTACTCGAGTAAGGGAAGCAATTACTCAAGTAGCCACTCGAGTAACCAAAGAAAATTTCATCTAGTGAAGCACTACCAAATTTTGAACAAAGTTACTCAAGGGAGTACTTGAGTAATCTGCAAAGTTATATAGACCATTACTCGAGTAGCCACTCGAGTAACATGATTTTCACAGGTATTACTCGAGTAGCCACTCGAGTAATCAGGTTAAACATCTTCCAGTGACTCTCGGCCAAGAAATGGAACACATTACTCGAGTGACCACTCGAGTAACCAGTAAGAAAATAGCATTACTCGAGGGACCACCCGAGTAATCTGCAGAATTATTTGAAGCATTACTCGAGTAGCCACTCGAGTAACCAGAAAGCAAACTCTCGGCCAAGAATTTGATGCATTTACTCAAGGGTGTAATCGAGTAATCTGCCAGGTTATTTGAAAGCCACTCGAAGGACCACTCGAGTAAGGTGTGAAAATAGCATTACTCGAGGGACCACTCGAGTAATCAGATTACCACAGTGATCACCCGAGTAACTTGTGAAGGTAAAGACATGGCCACTCGAGTACCCACTCGAGTAATTCAGTATTTTCAAGGTTTGTAATATATCACTCCAGGTCTTACCCGAGTGATATCTAATTTAAAATTTTGATTTGCTCACTACCATATTTTTGATAGGTTTACTCAAGGGACCACTCGAGTAACAAACTTGATCACTCAAGTAGCCACTCGAGTAAGGCAGTCCAGAAATTAAGTTTTTCATCGAATATCTTTTGATTTGTTATCTATATGATTAACTCTTCATTGTATTAGTATCCTAAGTACATTTGCAGAGAAATAATGAAGAGATTATGTAAGAAGAGCAAAGTCAAATAAAGTGTCCGAACGTTTACCTACCGCTACCTACCACAAACAGATAATTTTCAAATTTGAAGAATGGTCAACCGTTGCTGCGCGACTCTAACGGACATGTTTGAAATGCTTCCAACGGATACTACAAATCATCTATATCTATGGAGCATTTAGAGAGAAGAAAATAAGACACGAACTGAGATTACACTGATCAACACATTCTTAGTGCTTTGTTTACTTACACTTATTCATTGAACTTCAGTGATTACATATTTGCTCTGTGAGAGAGTTTTTTTTTACAAACTCAATATTTGTTATTGAGATAACTTAAGGTAGTGGAACCTTGAGTTGGCGTTTTGATTACAATGTGTAAGGGGGAGCGAGTGTCCAGGTGAAGGAACTTGCTGTGTACTGAGGTGCCAAGAACCCACTGAATCTTAGAGAATATAGTGAAACTCTCAGAGATGCTCTGAGGACTGGACATAGGTCAAAGTAGTTGTGGCCGAACCAGTATAACTCCTGGTGTACACTTTTGTGATATTTCTCCTTGCTCTTAACTGCTTTTAATATTCCGTCAATTTCCTTATACGCAACAAAATTTCTAGAATCACCCAATTCACCCCCCTCTTGGGTGAAACGCTTGCACTAACATTTGGTATCAGAGCATAGGTCTTCTTGTTAAGGTTTAACAGCCTAAGAAGGATCCAATAGCAAGCATGGGCGAAGGCATTCTTCCCGACGGAGCTTCTATCACAAGACCTCCGGGTTTCAATGGCAAACACTTCTCATTTTGGAAAGTGAAGTTCAGAGTCTTCGTAATGACTACTGAATATGGGCTATGGGATGTGTTTAAGAGTGGAAACTATAAACCTAAAAAGATTGTAGATTCACAAAGAGTTCCCAAGACACCAGCAGAATATGATGAGAATGATAAGAAACTCATTACACTCAACTGCAAAGCAATTCTAATGATTCAAAGTGCCTTGAGTCAAAATGAGTACTTCAGAATCTGCACACTCCCAACAGCTAAAGAAATGTGGGAAGCCTTGGAAATAGCTCATGAAGGAACTTCGGGAATAAAAGAAAATTGGATCAATACTCTGGTTACTGTGTTTGATTTACTTCGAATGAAATTAGGAGAGTCGATAGCTGAATTTGAACTTAGATATACTCACGTTGTTAATCAACTTGCAGCACTTGAAAAATTCTATGATCAACATACCCAAGTACGAAAGATTTTAAATATTCTTTCTAAAGACTGGGAGGCAAACGTCACTACAATTGAGGAACCAAAAGGTGAATCAATGCGATCAGTTGCTTCTTTATTCGGAAGCCTTTCTGAATATGAAATCAAATTAAAGTTCAAACGAGAACTAGATCATATTGGCGACAAGAAAAGAGGTCTAGCACTAAAAGCAAAAGAAGAAGAACAAGATGAAGATGAAGAGTTTGACGATGATGAAATGGGCCTAATCATGAAACGATTCAGAAAGTTTATAAGAAGGGCCAAGGATTCAAAAACTTTCAGAAAGGAGGAACAAGCTATAAAGAATACATCATCTGCTATGAATGTGGAAAGCCAGGACATTTCAAATCAAAATGTCAAGTACTGATTCAGAAGAATAAAGAGAAGAGAAAAGGCAAATTCTACAACAAGAAGAAAGCCTTTGTATCTGCCATATGGGGAGATAGTTCTTCTGACGAAGAAAGTGATGAAGAGGAAGTAGCCAATATCTATCTAGTTGCTCAAGAGGAAACAGAAGAAGAGGTAACTGATTCTGATCCTACCTATGATGAATTACTTTTCGAATATAATGCTTTACATTCTGAATTCATCAAAGTAGTTAAAGAACTAGTTGTTTTCAAAAACAAAAACAAAGCTCTTGAAGTAGAGCTTAAAGAGAATTTTGAAAAGGATTGTGAAAATTGCACTTCTTTAAAAAAGTAAAACACTGATCTTACTAAATCTCTTGAAAAATTCACTAAATAAGTGAAATGCTAAATGTGATTTTAAAAGTTCAACGATTTGTGAATGATCGGTCTGGAATTGGATATGATCCAAAATCAGACAGAAGGAAAGGAAGAAAGAAAACTGGAGGTAAAACATACTTGAATTATTTTCAGCATTCTGTGCATAAATCAAATCCTTTTGCATATTGTAATTATTGTAATAGAAAAGGTCATTATACTTCATCATGCATTCATAGGAAGAAAGGAAATATAGGAACCTACAAATGGGTACCTAAAGGTTCATATGTCTCAAAAAAATTTTGTGCTAACCCAAAAGGACCCAAAAAGATGTGGGTACCTAAGACTTAATCGTATTTGATTGCAGATATGTCTTGAAGCATCCAAAAATAACAAGTGATACATAGACAGTGGATGCTCTAGACATATGACCTGTGATTTCGAAAGTTTTACCACATTGCAACCTAAGGAAGGTGGAAAGATAAAATTTGGAGGAAATCAATCCATAAAAATAGTAGGAATTGGTGAAATAAAAAATGACAAAGGAATACAAGTCAAAGATGTACATTACGTTGAAGGCTTATGTCATAATTTGCTGAGCGTAAGTCAAAGTGCAGATAAAGACAACTGGATAATATTTGATTCAGAGGAATGTCTGATTGTCAACAAGAAAGACTTACAACTTGATAAGAAAAATATCAAGGCAAAGCTCAGAGCAAAAAGGGAAGGTAATTACTATACACTTGATATAAATAGAAATAATTTTGAAAAAATTTTTCTGAGTAATGCCGATGAAAGTTGGTTATGGCATAAGAGACTAGCTCATGTCAACATGCACCAACTAGGCAAACTACTTAAAAAGGATTTAGTTCTTGTTTTACCTAAAGTAAGTTTTAAAAATGATTTGATTTGTGACGCATGTCAAAAGGGTAAACAAACTAAATATCTTTCAAATAAAAAAAATGAGATTACAACAAATCGACCACTTCAATTGATACATATGGATTTAGTTAGTCCAGCGAGAGTTAAAAGCCTTGGTGGGAACTTATATTCATTGGTCATTGTTGATGATTTCTCTACATTTACATGGACTATTTTTCTATCATCAAAGGATGAAACCTTTGCAAAATTCATTATTTTTGCCAAGAAAGTGCAAAATGAGAACGGTATGTCCATTGCAAGTATCAGGACAGATCACGGAGGAGAATTTGAAAATCAAGCCTTTGAAGAATATTGTGATACTAATGGCATTGATCATAATTTCTCTGCTCTAAGGACACCACAACAAAATGGAGTTGTGGAACGTAAGAATAGAGTGCTCACTGAAATAGCTAGAGCAGTGCTAAATGAAAAGAAAGTGTCTCAAGTTTTATGGGCCGATGCAATGAGCACAACATGCTATATTTCAAATAGAGCCTATATTAGAACAAAACTTGGAAAGACATCATACGAGCTATACAAAGGAAGGAAGCCAAATCTTGCTCATTTACACATCTTTGGTTGTAAGTGTTTCATTCATAATAATGGTAAAGATAACTTAGGAAAATTTGATTCTAGAACAGATGAAGGAATTTTCCTAGGATATTCTAACCGAAGTAAAGCATATAAAATTTTCAATAAACGAACATGTGTTGTTGAAGAATCAATTCACGTTGTATTTGATGAATTTGAATCCACTACAAAACCATTGATGATGAGAAGGAAGTTGTTTTAAATCAAGAAAATGGTCAATCTATTTCTAAATATCTTATTCCATAAGTTGATCAAACCAAAGAAGAAGATCAGTCACTAGGTCAACCTAAAGCCTGGAAATACAATAGGAGTCATCCCCTAGATCAAGTCATAGGAGATGTGAATGAAGGAGTCAAAACTAGAAATAGAATTTTCAATGAAGTAAGTTTTTCTGCATTCATTTCTGAGATTGAACCTTCTAACATTAACGAAGCCTTATCAGACAATGATTGGGTTATAGCAATGCAAGAAGAACTAAACCAATTTGAAAGAAATCAAGTTTGGGATTTGGTACCCCGACCTAAGGATCATTCGACCATTGGCACTAAATGGGTATTCAAGAACAAACTTGATGAATCCGCAATAATTGTTAGAAATAAGGCAAGATTGGTGGCTAAAGGCTATAATCAGGAAGAAGGAATTGATTATGAGGAAACATATGCTCCAATGGCTAGATTGGAAGCTATACGAATACTCTTAGCCTTTGCATGCATCAAAGGATTCAAACTCTATCAAATGCATGTAAAGAGTGCATTTCTAAATGGCTACATCATGGAAGAAGTATATGTAGAGCAACCTCCAGGTTTTGAAGATATAACCCAACCTGACCATGTTTTCAAACTCAAAAAGGCTTTTATGGTTTAAAACAAGCTCATAGAGCATGGTACGAAAGGCTCAGTAAATTTCTTATTGATCAAGGTTTTGTACAGGGAAAAGTTGATACAACACTTTTTACAAAATGAAAATGTGATGATATATTAATTGTGCAAATATATGTTGATGATATAGTTTTCGGTGCTACTAACGAAACTATGTGTAAAGAATTTTCTGAGATAATGCAGGGGGAGTTTGAGATATCAATAATAGGAGAATTAAATTTCTTTTTCGGGTTGCAAATTAAACAAAGAAAGAATGCAATTTTCATATCTCAAACAAAATATTTGAAAGAGCTATTGAAGAAGTATGGATTGGATAAAGCAAATGGAATGGACACACCCATGAGCTCAACCACATTGCTTGATACGGATGTCAAGGGAAAAGATTACAACATCACAAAATATAGAGGAATGATTGGATCATTACTCTATCTCACTGCAAGCAGGCTTGACATTTAATTCAGTGTGGGTATGTGTGCAAGATATCAATCAGCACCAAAAGAGTCACATGCTGAAACTGTCAAACGAATCTTCCAATATCTTGCTGACACGCCAGAATTGGGTCTTTGGTATCCCAAAGGAAAAAGTGAATATCTAGTTGTATACTCAGACTCTGATCATGGAGGATACAAGACGGACAGAAAGAGTACAAGTAGACAAGGCCAGTTTCTTGGAGACTTACTTGTATCATGGTTTAGCAAGAAACAAACTACAATGTCTCTTTCGTCAACGGAAGCTGAGTATGTTGCAGTATCAAGTTGTTGTGCACAAGTAATATGGCTAAAGCAACAACTCAAGGATATTGGTATTTATTTGAAAGAAACACCAATATACTATGACAACACTAGCACGATAAGCTTGGCAAAGAATCCTGTTCAAAATTCCAGAACCAAGCATATTAATGTTAGACATCACTTCATTAGAGATTATGTCCAAAAGAAAGATGTCAAAGTGATATTCATTCCAACTCATCTTCAACTAGCTGATATCTTCACAAAACCTCTTGCAAAAGATCAATTTTTATATATCAGACAAGAATTGGGAATGTTAAATCCCAATGAGTTGTAAGTTATTTAGTCTTTACAAAATGTTAGATGATATTATTTATTGATGTTTTGATGATACTAACTTAAGCATTGCAGTTTCTAGAAATTTGTTTTGCAGGATCATAATATTCTATTTTGGAGTATGAATAGCAGAGGTTAATAGAGGACAACATTACTGGAGTGACAACTTCAAGTAATGAACATTACTGGAGTGAAAACTTGAAGTAATAAGCATCACTGGAGTGACAACTTGAAGTAATGGACACATTACTCGAGTACCCACTCGAGTAATGAACTTGGAAATGTGCCAGTGAAGCATTAATTTCAAATGAAACGGCACAACGGTAGAAAATAAACAGTCAGAAGGTGAAGAGACAGCTTACCCGAGGTAGGCCTCGAGTGAACCAAGATGTAAATTACAAATTAGTTGATTTTTAGTTCAAATATATTCTAAAGAGTCATCCAATGATCAAGGGAATATACATGGATAATTACAATATTATTCATGCCAGGTACGCGCTCAAAATTGCTATATTTTAAAATTTTTTATATGATCACTCGAGTAGCTAACCGAGTGATGATGATGATCACTCGAGTAAGCCCTCGAGTAATGTCGGGTTCTAAGTTATTTCTATTCGAAACTCGGTCATTTCACACAAAATCTCCTAGAGTGATTCTTCTGTGCTCTCACAAAAACTTTTCAAGGAATCTTTCTCTTCCTATTATGTCAAAACCCAGTGATTCACAGCTTTAAAAACCTCTCAGATAGCTTTGAATCGCTTCTCGAAACTCGCGACTTTCATCCCTGTTTTTCCTGAAACTTCTCATTTTCTAAAATCACAATGGTGAGGACAAAATCTCCCAATCCTAGCACTCATTCTGAGTCTTCTGAACCATATCAACCCTCTGATTTGCATTCCTTTCCTCCTACCAAGAAGAGGAAAATTTCTCCCAAACTAAACCCCAAGACTAAGCCGTAAGCCAAACCTAAATCTAAAGGGGTTGTGATTAAGGAACCCATGACCACAAGAGCTAAATCCAAGAAGAGTTCACCTCCTGGAAAAGGGAAACTACAAAAGAGCCATCTCCTCCTTCCTTTGATTCATCCGACACACCTACCTTTACTCCTAAGCCTATGAAAAAGCCTAAGGTTAGTAAAAAGCTTACCAAAGTCATGATAGGCATGCTTGATGAAGCCTTCCAATCTAAGGAAGCAAAGAAAGGGAAATCTTCAAAACAAACTGAAGAGAAGGATGAAGAAATCACATTTCCTCCAAAGGGATTTAATGTGAGAAAGGTTTAGGAATCATAGAAGTACTTGAGTTATTTTGCAAGAAGGAATGTGTGCACGATGCACTACATTGACTACAAGGTGCTTCAAGAGGTATTGAAGTTCAATCTAAGTCCCTACCTTGATTCCTATATGCCCTGGTTATCTGTCAAGCTTCCTTTTTGCACCAAAATAGTGAGACATTTCTATTATAACCTCAAACCGATTAATGATCCCGTTAGGAAGTCTGTGGAAGAAGAGATAACTTCTGAGGTTAGAGGTCAAAGAATTCTAATCTCACCCTCCAGAATTAATACCTGGTTAGGAATAGAAAATCCTCCTGATGATGATTACCCTAACCTTTCTTCAAACCAAAAATTTTCTATCCTTAGACCTGGTGAGATTGTAGGACCTCTCAACTTTAATCCAAGCGATATGAGTGACTTCCATAAAGTCCTTTGGTATATATACTCTAGAGCCATGGTAAATAAGTCCAACAACTTCACTCATTTCATTGAGAGGGACTTCAGAAAATTCACCTCAGTGATCCTCAAGGAACAAACAGACTTAGGAGAGTATATATTCAATGAGATCAAGAGGTATAGATATGAGGGAAAACCAACTACTCCAATGCCTTATCCTCAACTAATTTCCTTGTTTCTCAAGAAGAACAAGATCTGGTATTTAGAGAGTAAGGAACCGATTGAGAGGTTAGCACCATTGGGAAGGAATTAAATTGGAAAGCTTAATATTGAGATTCCTTTGAAGACACCTATAGAAGCAAGTCCCAAGAAAAGGAAGAAGACTGACACAGCAACAAGTCGAATGGATGACACACAATCTTCTGCTCTAGCCAACACATCCTCTCCATCCTTCTTTGGTGCTACAATGCAAACGTTCTTAGAGAACATTCTGAGGAGCTTCCATATTGATATTGCGAATACCAATGCGGAGTCGGTTACCCACATAAATGAGAAGATGGGGCAACTTGTGGAAAAGATGGACAATAGGCATAAAGAGTTGCTAGTTGAACAATGTGCCCAAGGTGAGCTTCTGAGATCCATTATAGGTAGACTTGATACTATGGCATCTGGATCCTTTACTCCTGGTCCTTCTGGTATTCCTGAGCCCATTCGTACCTTTGAGCCTGGACCTTCTATCCCTACTGAGCATAGACCTTTTGAGAGTGGACCGAGCAATATCTTATTCTCTATGCCAAATCCTGAAACATCTGAGCCAATCCATATCACCTCTGATGAACCACCTCAGCCTGTTCAGCCTGAGCCCATACCTACTCCCATTGCTTCACCTACACCCACTGAAGAGGTGCTTGAGTCTTCACCAGTTGCTATAGAGGAAGTAGAAATTACTTCTCTGGTTCCTTATCTTTCATCTCTGGTGAATCCTCCAGAGGATCTTCAGTCATCGCCAGTGAACCTTCCTGATCCTAAACCATCATCTTCAGATTCTTCCAGTTCAGATGGTTCATATGAATCATTGGCGTTTCCTGTTACTCCTATCTCAGCGGCCAAGCCACCTACTCCTCCTCATTATTGATTCTACCTTTGTGATGAAGACAAAAAGGAGGAGAAGAGCTTGAGTGATTTTGTGAAGAATGGCTGAGTCTCTATATTGGGATTTGGATGTATGGGGATTTTGGGTGTTTTTCAATTTCTTTAAGCTTTGCATTCTAAGTTATGTATTGAATTCTTATTTATGCAATTTGCTATGCCATTAAAGTTAAATTTTATTGTGAAATTTTATTGCATTATGGAACTAATGTGTTTTCAATTGTGTATGCAAGGTCAACAAGTAAAGAACAAAAATTTTGAAAAGATCTCTACTAAGTTATTTCAAAAGAGCTTTGAAGTTTAAATTCAACAAACGATTTCATATGAAAAGAATTTAACAAGCATATGTTTCAAAACTCAATTTCAAAAAACTTGTTCAAAATCACCAAGTTTTGTCATCATCAAAAAGGGGAAGAATGTTAGATCCCATATGTTTTGATGATAACAAAGATTGGATCAATAATTTAAAAGAATTTGATAACATTCAAATGAATTTTAAATAATATAGAAAAACATTACTTGGAGTAAGCACTTGAGTGATGAACCAATTCTGTGAAGGCATACTCGAGTAGCAACTCGAGTAAGGGAAGCAATTACTCGAGTAACCAAAGAAAATTTCATCCAGTTAAGCACTGCCAAATTTTGAACAAAGTTACTCGAGGGAGTACTCGAGTAATCTGTAAAGTTATATAGACCATTACTCGAGTAGCCACTCGAGTAATCAGGTTAAACATCTTCCAGTGACTCTCAGCTAAGAAATGGAAAACATTACTCGAGTGACCACTCGAGTAACTAGTGAGAAAATAGCATTACTTGAGGGACTACCCGAGTAATATGTAGAATTATTTGAAGCATTACTCGAGTAGCCACTCGAGTAAACAGAAAGCAAACTCTCGGCCAAGAATTTGATGCATTTACTCGAGGGTGTAATAGAGTAATCTGCCAAGTTATTTGAAAGCCACTCAAAGGACCACTCGAGTAAGGTGTGAAGAAAAATGAAGCCCACTCGAGTAGCTACTCGAGTAATCAGATTACCACAGTGATCACCCGAGTAACCTGTGAAGGTAAAGACATGGCCACTCGAGTAGCCACTCGAGTAATTAAGTATTTTCAAGGTTTGTAATATATCACTCCAGGTCTTACTCGAGTGATACCTGATTTAAAATGTTGATTTGCTCATTGCCATATTTTTGATAGGTTTACTCGAGGGACCACTCGAGTAACAAACTTGATCACTCAAGTAGCCACTCGAGTAAGGCAGTCCAGAAATTAAGTTTTTCATCGAATATCTTTTGATTTGTTATCTATATGATTAACTCTTCATTGTATTAGTATCCTAAGTACATTTGCAGAGAAACAATGAAGAGATCATATAAGAAGAGGAAAGTCAAATAAAATGTCCGAACGTTTACCTACTGCTACCTACCGCAAATGGATAATTTTCAAATTTGAAGAATGGTCAACCGTTACTGCATAACTCTAACAGACATGTTTGAAATGCTTCCAACAGATACTACAAATCATCTATATCTATGGAGCATTCAAAGGGAAGAAAATAAGACACGAATTGAGATTACACTGATCAACACATTCTTAGTGCTTTGTTTACTTACACTCATTCATTGTACTTCAGTGATTACATATTTGCTCTGTGAGAGGGTTTTTTTTACAAACTCAATATTTGTTATTGAGACAACTTAAGGTAGTGGAACCTTGAGTTGGGGTTTTGATTACAACGTGTAAGGGGGAGCGATTATCCAAGTGAAGGAACGTGCTGTGTACTGAGGTGTCAAGAACCCACTGAATCTTGGAGAATATAGTGAAACTCTAGAGATGCTCTGAGGACTGGACGTAGGTCAAAGTGGTTGTGGTCGAACCAGTATAACTCCCAGTATACACTTCGGTGATATTTCTCCTTGCTCTTAACTGCTTTTAATATTCCATCAATTTCCTTATACACAACGAAATTTCTGGAATCACCCAATTCACTGTCTCTTGGGTGAAACGCTTGCACTAACATAAAATATAGGCAAGAAATAATTTTAATGTACAACTAATTCATAAACAACCAAGATGAATTGGCAAGAAACAACCTACGTATATACCTAAATATTAGCTAATTCCCTAACGATATATTCACACCATTCTTCATGATTTCATCTATTTGTTGGTCAATCAATTGGTCACAATGTTGATCTTCATAATATTACATAAAAAGCATGCACAGAATTGAACGAAATTAAAATCACTAAAAATCAATAAACTGAGACACTTGTAAAGTTAAAACACAGTAACTGCAAGTAAAAGAACTTATTTGCTTAGGAACAAAAAGGTGATCATGAGTAACTACATCTTTCATAAATTTCATAATGTAATAACTGCAATCAGTATTGTTTGGTTGGAATGGGCGCTAACAATACAATGAAATAGTTAAGTAAATATTTGAAGAAAAATTTTTGAATAACAAAAATGGAGAAATTAAATTCATATATATAAGTGCCACAATCTTCCTCTAAGGATAACTACTAGCTGGGTCTTTGCGTGTAAAATAACTCAATCCAACATTGCTTCGGTAAGCGGTCAATGCACTAACAAAACAAGTAGTGACTGATTAATTTTGGTAATTCAATAATAAAAAATATTTACACATACACCCATGCACTTACTTATTAATTATAATCTTCAAATCAGGGCAGTTGTTTGGATAACCGGTCTTTATAGGATCCAAAAAGTAAATCCCAGGGACTCCAGCAACCGTTGGATGGACAACAATCAAAATCCAATGTCCCCTAAAATATTTTGAAGATTTTACTTCAAAAATCATGTTATAGTAAAAGTGGAAGACTAAAAAAAAGCATACATTAAAATACTATCACAAATAACTTACCTCGAATTGTATGGCACAATAAATAGCATGTTCGGGGTTGCTTTTCACATGAAGATGTCCTTAATATCGTTAGATAGTGCTTCCATATCTAATCTCCCCGCATGCTAGCTGCTAAGGAGGTGTGGGCTGACAAATACGAATCTATTCGCTCTTTCCGTGTGCAGTAACAAATCGTGGTACAAATGCCTTTATAGAAAATAAACATTGTCATTAAAACCTAAAAAAATTAATGATTAATAATAATAATAACAGTGATAGATGATGATGATAAAGTACCTAATCCATATGTTAACAGCCGTCGCACTAAGCCAATCACGACTAAGCACTTCGTTCAGCACACTACCATTGACATGATCATCTATAACTACATGATAGATGTCGATATTGAAACATATTGACTGACCTCCTTGGCTAATCAAAGTTGGTGCCATTGATGCCAAATGTTGGCGATATGAGGGCATTTGTCGGTTGCTTCGATTACTTCAGTTGCAGGTTGAGGGTTGGGACTTCTCTTCGGTTGATGAACACTTTGAGTCCTTTCCACGTCCTTCAATTCATTTTCCTTTATGACGAGCAGCAACCTAAAAAATCATAAAATTAAACAATATGGCTTTAAATGGAAGTGTATAGAAAAGGTAAAAGGAATTGTAAATTAACTATCTTTTCATATGCTCAATTAGACCTATTGGCCATGCAATATAACCACCGACGATATCTTTCACCATCGTTGCTTCATCTTGAGAAGGGATTGGTAAGGGGGCATCATCATTTGTGCATACATCGACCCTTGGAGTGTGTTCGGCGGCAATGGTGAATTATGCAAGATATCACTTCGGTGTTGTAGACCACACCGACAGCAACCGCGTGCTTGCAAGAATCATTGACGTGCAACTTGCAGTCCGATTCGCCCTTATGAAAAATAGAGTTAATATATTAAGGTACACTAATGTATAACATAACAAAAAGCGAAGTTGAGAAGAAATTAATTATCAAAGGAATGGGGACTTTAGGCATAGAGGGGCAACTACCCCTCATACTCGTGCTGTCACATACTAGACTAGGTGCTAGCCTAGACTGTAGCAAGGCGTCAATTTGCACTTTCAATAATGCGTTTTGCTCTTGCATCAAATGTATATGATCGGTGAATTGTTCTACTTGATGCTCATAGCCACTAATCCTCTGGTCTACATGATGCTTGTAGTCAGAAATTTGCTCCTTTAGTTTTTGTAAGTCATTTTTTGTGGCTCGCTTTTGGGGTCCGTAGTATGATGTTTAGGTATTTTTATTTACTTTAACATTAGTTGTACATTATAATTGTTGTAATACAATACATTTTGTAGTGATTTATGAATTAGTTATTATATATTTTGAGTTATTTCATTTTGCTATCGTATAAATTGCTTGTGTATTTGAATTGTAAATTATTAGTTGAAATTAATTATGAAAAATTATTTTTTTTAAAAAAAAGACCTGAACCTCCTTTAGAAGCATTACAAAAAATTATTTAAAAAAAAGAGACCCTCCTTTAGGAGGTCACATGACCTTTGACGTTTCACCTGGAAGCGCCAACGGAGATCACAATGACCTCCTTTGGAGTTTCCAACATAAGCGCCAAAGGTCCCAATTTAATAAATGTGTAAGAAAAAGCTATGGTGCTTCCATATATTTAAGAAGCGCCATAGTTATTTTTAGGGTTAAGGTGCAAAAATAGCAAAGAACTATTTCGCTAAGTGCACTCAGCACAATTAACTATTTTTAGGTGCAAAACTAGACATCAACAATATTTTTGGGTGCAAAAGTAGCAACGCCGTTAACTCAGGATAACTTCCGTTACTTTAATATAATTTTAGAATGGTTAAGATGCAAATTTAGCAATAACTATTTTCTTATGAACATCCAACACAATTATTTTTCACACGAGCATTTACAAGATAAATATGAGCATTTACATAGGAGCATTTACATTAATGATCTTACTTTTTTCATAAGAGCATTTATAAGACAAATAAAGGGATTTAAAAGAATCTGGGGAATTAAAAAATTTTGGTCTTTCATATATTTATCTTGTAAATGCCTATATTTATCTTTCCACTGATAAAACCTAACTTTTACTTGATTGAATGGGGTGCAATAAAATTTTATTAACTCATTGTATTCTTTTAAATCTCTTTATTTTGTCTTGTAAATTCTCTTATTAGAAAATTGGTGGCACCCATATTTTCTAAAAGGGTTAAGTTGAAAATTTAGCAATGAATTATTTCCCTATGGGCACTAACGCAATTGTTTTTCTTAAGAGCATTTATAAGACAAATATGAATATTTACATAAGAGCATTTACTTTTTTTCTAATAAGAGAATTTACAAGACAAATAAAGATATTTAAAAGAATATAGTGAGTTAACAAAATTTTGCTGCACCCCATTCGGCCAAGTAAAAGTTAGGTTTTGTCAATGGAAAGATAAATATAGGCATTTACAAGATAAATATATGAAAGACCAAAATTTTTTAATTCCCCGGATTCTTTGAAATCCCTTTATCTGTCTTATAAATGCTCTTGTGAAAAAAATAAAGTAAGATCATTATTATAAATGCTCCTGTGTAAATGTTCATATTTGTCTTGTAAATGCTCGTGTGAAAAATTATTGTCTTAGGTGTTCATAAGAAAATAGTTTGTTGCTAAATTTGCACCTTAACCATTCTAAAATTATATTAAAGTAACGGAAGTTATCCTGAGTTAACGGCGTTGCTACTTTTACACCCAAAAATATTGTTTATGTATACTTTTGCACCCAAAAATAGTTAATTGTGCTGAGTGCACTTAGCGAAATAGTTCTTTGCTATTTTTGCACCTTAACCCTTATTTTTAATGGCACTAGAAGTTTTAGCGTTTCCCAAATGTCATAATATTCTTTAAAATAAGCGTCACTTATTATGTTTTTTTTGTAGTAGTACTTCTTTCCTCAGCCCTAAAATTTAAAAAATTCTTAAATGAATCAAACAAAGGAAGCATGATAAGTTATAATGTTAATCATTTCTTATTGTTATAATTTATACATGTATATCCTGAAGTTATTTATTTACTTATGCCAATTTGACACATCTACCCTTGTCTCAAGGTATTTAAAATATAAGACTCCACATAATTGAAACCTTCCTAAGGCTCAAACTTATCATGATATATTTCAATTTATGCATAGATGAACACGACGTCTGATTCAACACTGATGACTCTTTTAGCAATCGTGGGTATATTAAAGTATGTATCACATTGTTCAGTATTGCTCCTTACTAGGAAAGCAATATTGTTGTTATGCCTAATCAGATTCACACTTCAAGAAAAATGTGGAGACCACCAGAAGGTAGCTTTCTAAAAATCAATCTAGATGGAGCTTTCAATTTAGAAGATGGTTTAGCTGCTGTGGCTGTTGTTATCAGAGATGAAAATGGTTGGATTTTAAAGGGAATGCATAAGTTAGTCAAGTCAAAGTCTCCATTTATGACGGAATGTATGGCTCTTGATGAAGCTTTTGATTATGCAATAGATAACCAATTGGATGATGTGATTTTTGAGTCGGACAACCAGACCTTAGTCTACTGTGTTAATACTGGTTGTGTCTCTCCTTACTGGAATTGTGACATATTAATTAAGAATCTCCTTGAAATAAGGAAGCTGATCTGAAACCACTCTATTGTGTGGATTTTCAAGGAAGCAAATATAGTGGCTGACTAGGTTGCCAAAGCTTCTGTAAATGGGTCGTGTCTTTTTGACTGGGTGTGGAGACCTCCAAGACTGTTACGAGTGCTGCTGAAGAATGATATCTCTTTTGCTATAGATGACAATGGATAATAATCTTGTCTTTTTTTATTTATGGTTTTACGTTCTCTAGTTCAGTTTTATGTTTTATCGTTGTAAACTTGGTTGGTACGTTTTGTTTCATGAATGAATAGTTGTCTTTATGGGCAAAACACTCAAATTTTGAGTTTGCAATCCTTGATCCCGTGAAACCGTGTAAAACTTGAAACTATTGACATTGTATGTTGTAAACCGTTTTGCAAGATCAACAGGGCCGATTACGAGAGCTCTGAAATCTGGTAAGTGTAGGTTGTGGTCATTTAGTATTTTGCGCGTAAACCAGGTCAAGAATTCTCTGTAGACCTTTTATCAACTTCCGAGGATGTTTGTGTACGGATCCTGAGTTGATGGTTAGCATGACTTCTAAATTCCCTACAATTAATAATGGAAAGGCGATAGTGAAATGAAAGTGAAAAATGTTACGAAAGATATAGAATAACATGTGAGTATACAATTCTTACTGTATGAAAGGTTCAACTTGAGTGCAATTAATCAAGACATGTCTATATGCTTGCAACTTCTCAGTTGCCGTTAGTTTGAACTTCTCAGTTCCTCCAACTGGTTTACCAACACGAGGGATAAATTCTCCTGATGTTGGCGTAGGTTCAGGACAATCGTCAACATGAGGTAGGCGATTGAAAGCCGTCTCAAGGTCATCAAAGTACCTTGAACAAAAATACAACACATCATCCCCTATATAGCCTTCAGCTATAGAACCTTCTGGCCATACCTTATAACCTCATCCCAAGGAACCTACGAAGTAAAGAAGAGAAAATTGATACTAAATGCTGAAAAGGACGACTAGCAAACATAAGAACTAACAATGAAGCACATATTTAAAATGAGTACCTCTCAATCAGATACATCCATCGATATTGTACTGGGCCAACAAGCTTTGTTTCATGAACGAGGTGGACTGTAAGGTGAACTATCACAGTAAAAAAGGATGAAGGAAAGATCATCTCCAAATGACAAAGCATAATAATGATTTTGGACTACAGCTGATCGAGCTACTCAACGATCAAAACCTTAGAACACAACTTCTGAAAAGAAAGAACAAAGTTCCACCAAAACGATGGAAACATCGGGAGGAAGTACATTCTTTATAGCCAGAGGGAGTAACTGTTGCATAAGAACATATGAGTCATGATTCTTCAAGCCAGCAACCTTTCGAGCCTACAAGTCAACATATCAAGAAATGTTGCTTGAATACCTATTAGGAACATTTAATACCTTCAACGTCGCGAGGAAGACTTCCTTGTTCGGTTTTGTGAGGGTAAACTTTGCCGGCTGAAATTTGTCATGCTCATCTGGCCAAGCATCTTTATGAACTCTCCCATGGCGCATAAATCTTTCCTCGCTTGAAGGTGATCTTTTGTCTTGCCGGGTTCGTTAAGCAGCGTATATAGCACATTATCGTAAACATTCTTTTTAATGTGCATGACATCAAGACTGTGGCGAAGTAAACTACATCTCCAATATGGAAGAGTAAATAAAATACTTATCTTCTTCCACTGCTGAGGTGCCGAAGTCCTGCGCGTCTTTTGGCGAGTTTATGCTGAATCATCTCTTTTTCCAAACTTGAAGTCAACATGCTTAAGCTGCTATAAGATATCTGTACCAAAAAAAGTCTAAGGTAGTCCTCTATTTTCTGGTTTCCGATTGAAGCGATTCCGTTGCAATCTGAACTTATGCCTTCCATTGAGAAACATCCGATACCCCATAAAGCACCACTTTCAGCTGTGGGAAAGGTATACTGCGTCAGAGTCAAAATTGCAAGCTGGACACGCCGACCGAGTATGCACATTCCAACCAGATAATGTGCCAAGGCCAGGAAAGTCACTAATCATCTACACAAGGTTGCACGCAAGTTAAACAAAGTCTTCTCGTAAGCGTCATACGTCTCTATGCCGACATTCCATAGGTCAAGCAATTCCGCAATAAGCAGTTGGAGATACACATCGATGTCATTGCCCGGTGCCTTTTTTCCTACAATGATCATAGACATAATGAAGGAGCTTCGTTTCATACACATACAGGGGGTAAGTTGTAGGAGACTAAAACTACCGGCCAAATACTGTAACTTGTACTAAGATTCTTGAAAGGATTAAAACCGTCGATCGCCAATGTAAGCCGAACATTTTTTGGGTCAGTTGCAAAATCTAGAAAGTCATTGTCAAATGTTTTCCAAGCATCTGCATCCCGAGGATGTCTTAATTTACCGTCTTTATTCTGATCAACAGCATGCCACCTCATGTGCTTCGCAGTTTTAGACGACATAAATAATCTTTGTAGGCGAGGTTTCAAAGGGAAATACCTGAGAATCTT
Organism: Inga leiocalycina; assembly: GCA_963242795.1. Classification (NCBI taxonomy): domain Eukaryota; kingdom Viridiplantae; phylum Streptophyta; class Magnoliopsida; order Fabales; family Fabaceae; genus Inga; species Inga leiocalycina. The sequence goes on along the minus strand of OY725328.1, from coordinate 50,715,785 downwards.
TGCAGGTTTCTTCTTCTTCTTTTTCCCCATTCGAATGTCTTGTACCTCAATATGGGGCAACTCTTACAAGTCTCCCTGCTAGAATTATCTCCCCAATATAGCATACAATCGTTGGGGCATGCATCAATCTTTTGATCGTTTAACCCCAACCTGTTGATAATCTTTTTGGCCTCGTAGAATGTTGTGGGAATCTCATCATCGGGGAATGCATCTTGTAATAATTCGAGCAACATCGATATTCCCTTATATGTGATTCCACACAAGCACTTGATATGATACAATTTGACCAAGACAGATAATTTAGAATATTTTTTACAACCTTGATATAAAGGATGATATGCTTCATCCATCAAGCTGAAAAAATCCTGAGCTGCTTCATTCCTCATGAACACAGGCTCAGAACCTTTCACTTCTTCGTTGAAGTTGTCGCCTTGAAATACAAATGCATCACACACAGCATCATTCACAGGATCATCTTTATCTAGTTAAATGCCTACTTGAGAACTTTAAGGAAGAGCATCATGATAATGTCGGCCTTCTCACCATGAACTGCCCAGAATGTATAGTCCTCCAGGAAAGGCTTTAGAAGCAAATGTTCCTTAACAACATTTTGTGCATGCCACTTCTTAAACTTTCATCTCCAACACGGACAGACGATCTTGCCATTACAGCTGGTGTGAGTGAATGCGAACTCCAAGAAATTGTTTAATCCGTACAAATATTCCAGAGAATTGCATGGCAACCTGATCCATGACTTATCCATAGCTACTAGTGAGAGAGAAGAAAGTATAGTGAAGAAGATGAGTGAATAGAGAATGACAAGTACTTGGAACCTTATATTCTGAATTTCCAACGTTTAATATTTTGTAGTGGTTATTAACCGCTACATTAACCACTACTAATTTTAAAGCCGTTGGAAATTAAATTGAAGAATTAGTTTTAAACTTGTAGCTGTTATAAGGAAAACCGCTACTAAGAATATAAATATAACTACTATAAACGCAATAAGAATCTAAGTTCTGAAACAAAAAATTATATATATTTATTTACAAATTTTTCAACAAGAAAAAATAAATATGTCATAAACTAAGTAGCTGGGGGCTAATCATCTGGTTCTCCCTCAGGTGCTGCTGGATCAGGGCGTTGGGCAGAGTTAACCGTACCATCATCATCAACAGGAGGAGGAATAGTCTGGACGATGTACCGAGGGACAGGGGGAACTTATAGATACTGCTTGTCCGGGAACAGGTGACTTCACGATCACTTGAGTATGTTGTTCGTGATATTACGCCACTGCGTCTGCTGAGAGTATATGAGATCTGCCTGCTGCTGCTGCCATATCTACTGCTGCTGCTGAGCCACTGCAGCCTGTGTCCGCTCCAAATCTAACCACAGCTGCTCAACAGACTCGTCCCTCGGACGTCTGACCCCTTTAAAGCTGCCAGCCTCAGAGGCGGCGCTCCTGCCGTAGACCATACTAGGTTTGGCATCTATCCCCATCCCCTGCATGTGTCTGGGGTACTCAGCCTGACCCAGACCCGCCTTCAAAGGAGCTGTGGGGTCCACTGACCCCTATGACTCCTCGGCCTGGGTCTCTCGCAGCTCAGCCTACGATTGCTGCATCCACTCTTGCCATTTTATGAAACAATTACTTATTAGAATTTTTAATTATTAGTTGGTTTTATAAAAATTATAATAATGAAATTACTTATAATGGCCGCCTCTACCTGCTGAGAGGTCAGAGTCTCGTCACAGTGTCTATGTGTGATAGCGTACAACTCCCCATAGTCCATCTGACGGTTCTCTTGCTGTGCCTTCCTCTCATAAAACAATTACAAAATTCAATTAGTATTATGAAATAACCAGTTAAAAGTCAGTGATATTATAAAAATTTACCAGCTCGCTTTAAGTGACAGCAAAGGTCTTCGATCCTGCTGTGTGGTGGATCGTCTGCTGCCCACGGCACCTAGTATTCCTCTGAGAAAGTGTTTGGGAAAAAAAGAATAGTAAATATATTAAAACAATATAAAATATTTAAAATTAATAAAGTTCAAATTTAAATTAATTAAATTTAAATTATAATTTAATAATTAACAATTACAAAATTATATATAAATTTAAATTATAATTTAATAATTAACAATTACAAAATTATATATAAATAATCTAATAAATACATTACTTGCCCCTCAGTGCTCCTCCTGAACTGGAGAAACTCGCCCAATCGTTCGGCTGGACACCGTCTGGGATGCTCTCGATCAGCTGCTCCAGAGGCATCGTCCCATCCTTATCCACACTGTAGAAGAGACGGTTCCTCCTATTCCTCCAGCCATCACCCATCTTCACCAGGGTGTACCTCTTCCGGTTGGCTCGGACGGCAAATCGCAGCTGCAAAAAATTTATTTAAATATCAATAATTACAAAAAGCCTATTAAAAAATATTAATTAAATAGAATTAATTACAAAAAATATTAATTAAATACTATTAATTACCTGTACCACCTCCTCTCAAACCAAGTCCTTCGGCCCCTTCGGAACGTGCCTCCACGTCCTGAAGTGAAGGGGGAACCGCATCCAATTCAAGCCCAAGTCGTTCAGGAAGCGGTTGAATAGGTAACCCTTATTGTTGATCGGTTGGTCTGTGCCCTTATTCCACGACACTACAACTCATAGTATCTGATCCATGTTGTTCAGACCGGCCACGTCCAGCCTTCTTGTGGACATGTTCCCCTACTCATCTGCACAATTTACCGCACGTTAGATAAATTGTAATTCAAATCTAACATTTCGAATTTAAATAAATAATTTATTAAATAAAAAAATTTATTTACCTTGGACCTGCACCTCAAACCCAGTAGACCGCGAAGACGACCCTCGTAAGTTGTTCTGCTTCTGCACCTCCTCCTCATCGAGGAACTACTCTATCTCTCTGATCCCAATCGGGATGTCAAAGTCCTCGTTCGCGTCATAATCCTCAACGCTGATATCTGCCTCCCTCAAATCAGGCACCTCTGGTGCGGTCGTCTCCTGTGGGATCGTCTGCAGTGCCTATGGTAGGGCCGACTCCTATGGGGGGATAGGTTGAAATGCCACGGTTTTAACGCCCCAAATTTTTCCTTAAGGGCTAATAACAATTATTAAGGATAATTATTGAATTAAATTTGGAATTATTTTGTGTTATATGGCAATTAAAGTTAATATGCCAAAATTAGAAATAAAATGAAGGAAAGGGAACTATTGGATAATTAGTTAGTGATTAGTAGAGAAATTAATTACTAACTAAGGAAGGAAATGAGAAATGTAATTAAATGGCTAATGGAGTGGTTAGAATAACTAAGTAGTTACTTACTTTGGAAGAGCCAATAAGAATGGGACAAATGGTAAGATGAGAGGGTAAGGGAGTAGCTTGAAAAGTTAAATGTGCCATTATTATATCATTTTCCTTCTCTCTTCCTCCTACATTTCGGCTGACCAAGGGATGGGGGCATGAATAACACTCATTTCATCTTCCTCACTCACTCATCTCTCTCCTTCTCTCTTCCATTTTCGGTGTTCTTTCTACAGAAAAAAGAGGAAGTGCCAAGGTAAGTTCTTGCCATTTTGACCCTCTTAATGACCTCTAATAGAAAAAATTTCTTCTTCAATCTCACTCCTTGCATTGAGAGCTTTGATTCTATGGTTGTAGATTTACCATTGATGGTGATTTGAACTCTCAAAGAGATAGAGTTTGGAGAAAGTTGAAGAGGTAAGTGAGTTGAGCATTTTGATATAAGTTTTGTAGTCATTTGGTTAAGTTGGAATTTCTGGGAATTTAGCCCTATTTTCGAAAATTAGGGTCTTGTGGTGTTTGAGTTGTTGTCATGGATATGATGCTTTGAGATGTATCTTGGATAGATAGAATTTGATTGAAGCTTAAATGCCAAGTTTGACAATTTTGGGATTTTTGTTGAACATAGGCCAAAAATAGAACATATAGATGGAATGAGAATTTGGTTATTTTGATGTTTTCATTGTGTTCCTTGTGGAAAATTGTGTGGGAGTAGTATTGGATATGAATTTTGAACCATTGGGAACTTAGTTTTAAAAGTGGCAAGTCTTGGTTAGTGAAAAACTCTGTTTTGGCAGTGGCTTTGCATGGACGTTTAAAATAGCAAATGGTGTTAAAAAATTCTAAAACTTTCTTGTCTTAAATTTCACTTGCCAAGCTTCAAAATGGATATATATTTCATGTCATTTCGATTTGTGAGCTAGGAGTTATGACTGTCCAAAGTTTGATGTTAAATCTGGGAACAATTCTGGAGCAATGTGGACATTTCTTAAATTATGTATTTGTGTGGTGATTTCTGGTAATGGTCCATATTTGTCTAGTAAAGAGCACTTAAATAGCTTTCAATGGGCTTTGGGATCACTTTATTTTGATTTTTCTAAAATTAGTTATGATTTTTCAAAGTTCAGCCAAGAAACAGAATTTTCCTGGCCGCAGCCAGAATATTCTTGGTTGCAGCCAGAAACTTTCTGTGCTATTTTTGGCCGTAGCCAGAGGTTTCTTGGCTGTAGCCAACCCCTGTTTTGAGCACCTTGTGATTTTGAAAAGTGATTTCCAACCAAGTACTTCCCAATCCTTTTAGGCGATTGTTAGAGACTTTCATAGCTACTTAAGGGACTTTAATGATAACCAAAACTAAATGTTTTGAAGTCATTTGAGTGTTGGAATAAGTGATAACCTGTCGTCCTTAATGATTATAGGATTTGATATTTGCCCGGAACATAGAAGGCATACACATGAACAAGGATGGAAAGAACAAGGTAATGACACTTTATCCTATATCATGTTTGATGCATTACTCGTACGTATATATCATTGAATGATGCTGATTGGGTCCGTGACGAGTAGCCCGACCTTGAATGTTGTTGATTGGGTTTGTGGCGGTTAGCCCAACCTTGAATATTGCTGATTGGGTCCGTGGCGGGTAGCCCGGCCTTGAATGAATGATTGAGTCACGACGGGTAGCCCGGCTTTGAATGCTATGTAGCTGAATTGTGATATATACTTACATGCTTTGTTTAATTATAGATCATATACGTAAACTGTTGCTACTGGGATTCTCTAGAATCTCATTCTTTCCAAATAACATTTTTAGACAGGGCAAGTGGATTGAAGAACAAGCAAGTGAACAAAGACGATTAGGACTGCCGGTGGTAGTCTTAGTTAGATATTTTGGTTTATAGTGAACTGGTTATCATTTTGGGATAAATGTACTTATTGAATAGATCATAACATGATAGTTTTGTGTAATCCCCGGTATGAATACTGAGATAGGCAATGATGCCTTATATAAACTTTTGGATTAATGTTATTATCCCGGGTGTATGTCGGGAATTGTGTTGTACTCTGATATTGTATATGTGACTGACCGAACAGCCTATTGCTTTTACTTTGAAATGAATAGAGATCTATTTGTACAAGTGTTGTCAAAAGTTTTTAATTATCCCGGATCTCTTATTCAATTATTAAACGTATTTAAACGCTTAATCTCAGCCTTGATCGTGACGGGGGTTACAGTGGTTGTCCTCCCTCTGCGTTGCCCCCTCCCTCTACCCCCTACTCTACTATTGCCACCCCGTAAAATCGGTCTGGGGACCTTGGGCTCCTTCCCCTTATCATGTCTTGAAGCCATATCAACTACAAAAATTCAAAAAAAAACCATTTTAGTCACATTATTATGCAAAAGTATAATAAAAAAATAAATATAAATAAAATACATATTATTTCCGTACCTCAAGTACAAATAATGAGAAATACTGCAGTAAAAACTCTTCCACATATGTCTGAACGCTCAAATCTAAAAGAAAACACTCAAAGAAACTTCAGGAAATAAAATGGCCAAACGAAAGAGTGAAGGGCGGCGGCGGCCTTATATAGGGGAGGAATTTGTAGCTGTTTCTCAAATAACCGTTACATCAACCGCTACAAATAAGCTAGGGTGGCTAACCTTTGTAGCAGTTCTATAATAACCGCTACGAAATACAAAAACGTTTAAAGTTCCATAGCGGTTATAGTACAAAACCGCTACAAATTTGGAGACCTCTGAACTTCTGTAGCGGTTATAACTTTATAACCGCTATAAATATGTGAACTTTCACATTTTGTAGCGGTTTAATTGGTTAAACCGCTACAAATAACCGCTACACTATTGGCGCGTATAACCGCTATAAATAGGCAAACTTTCACATTTTGTAGCGGTTTAATTGGTTAAACCGCTACAAATAACCGCTACACTATTGGCGCGTATAACCGCTATAAATAGGCGAACTTTCACATTTTGTAGCGGTTTAATTGGTTAAACCACTACAAATAACTGCTACACTATTGGCGTGTTTTGGTCGCGCCAAGTGGTGGCAACTTTGTAGCGGTTATTATTTAGTAACCGCTACAATTTTACCGCTACAAGTTTTGGCGGGAATTGGCGCTATATTTATAGTGGTTTTTTATACTTAACTGCTACAAAAAACATTGTTAATCTGTCGCGTCACTTGACGTGTAATTTGCCGCTAAAAATTTGTAACGGTTTTGGTTTTAACCGTTACAAATGTTAATATTTGTAGCGGTTTATTGTAACCATTACAATGTCACCACTACAAAATATCTTCTTCTTTTTTGTAGTTGTGGTTAAATTACCTTTTTAGGATTAAAAGTATTTAAATTTTGGGCTGGAACCTAAAATTTAAAAGAAATGAGAGGGTAAATTTTAGGCGAGAACCCAAAATTTAAAAGAATGATATGGTAAATTTTAGGTTTCTCTTATCCAAAATTATAATTTAACAACTATCCCCTCCCCTCCCTCCCCTACCCTCCCCTCAAACCAAACACTCCCTTAGGCAGGACCACTATGCATGGAAAGGCTTCAGCATGCTTTGCCCATCCATAGATGAATAGGTTTCCGTCTTAGTGAAAATTGTAGCTGGCTGACCCTACAAAATGAACATTGGAATTATTGAGAATGAGATGACAGTGCAGACCCAACAGATACAAATGGATGAAAAGAATGCCATCCTGCTACTTAGATTGACGTAAAAGGTAAGGTGCTACAACTCCTTGCTTACATGAAGAAATATGAATGACAACTCTTAATATATAATGTGTAAACGTCTGAAAAAGCACGAAAAGTAAGAGCCCCATGGTCTGACCATGACAAAAAAATAGGGAATGATATGTAACAGTTTAGTGTATTTAGAAGGAGCTACAAGCAAAAAATATATCTACTTTATTGATACCCTAAGAACTGTAATGACACATAGGAAAGAAGGCTAAAAACATATGTCTTTGCTTAATACGTAGATATGTTGGACTGCAGGAGGGCTCAACTTACCATTGGATTGTTAGGCACGGCTGCCATGACTGGTAGCTGCAGCAGTAGAGGGCTACCATGACTCGAATCAGCAGCAAAAGTTTCCATTTTTTTGGTATTGACCTTCAAAAACACCTATTGCAGCAGGTGTTATGTTATGAGGACTTGTAGAGAACGGAAAGAATAGCCATAATGGAGGGTAATAGGTTTCTCAGCATGCTTGTATATTGCGAGGTAAGAAGGTGTGATGGATTCAAAGTAGCCCTAAAATTAATTTCAATGACAGGGCATATTATTGGAATGATTTCAGGTAGAGTAAAGAACATATATACTTTATTGACACAGTAAACATTGCAACAACACAGAGAAGAGAACCTATTAGGTCCATTTGACTATGTTCGTAACCAAATGCATCAGTAATGGAAAAGAACTTGATTGAGAAAATAGGGAACAATATTTGAGAAAATAGTGTAGCTGGAAGAAATAGCTAGTAAAAAACATGCGTACTTTATTGAGACCCTAGAAACTGCAACGACACAGAGGAAAGAAGGCTTAAGGACCATTTGACTATGTTCAGAACCAAATGCACCAGTAATGGAAAAAAAGCTTAAGATTAAAAGATGTTGTAGATATTAATAACAGATAATAATGATAATTATAATTATTATTAATACCGCTTTTTCCAACAGTTGACATGGCATAAGCAGCCCAGATATTTATAAGAGAATCCAAATGACCCACTTTCCCTGCATTATCCATAGTTGGGGAGTGACTTGCAAAACAGAGATGTCCCATGTTGAACAACTGTTTGAGTCACAACTGATGAATTTCCTAAGACGATGAAGAAAAAGAGGATTCGTTACCTCAGAATGTGGTGCGGGCCACTTGACATGGCGGAATAAATAGAGGTTGAATACGAAGACGAAAATGTGCTTGTGTATTATGGATATACGTATGCACTTCAAGAAGTGAAGCTGATAACATGCAAGTCCACGGTGAGGCTGGTTACTACTTAACTGAAAAGTGGTAGTATGAGGGCCTACAAGCGCATCAAATGTGACTTAATCAACTGAAACAACTTCCTTCATAGCACGGGGAATTGTTGGCCCAGGTATACGAATATTCTCCCTGCTGAAGAAGCGATCAACCCGAACGTTGATCCGAGGATCAGTAATATCAACATGAAGGTCGGACAAGAAAGACTTGGGAAGATCCTCCATCCTGTTTCGCACGATTTATTGCAACACACACAAAAAAACACTTTAACCGTAGAAGGAAAAAACCACAACTCCTGCTTCTTATATATAGAAGAACAGAGGTGGGATGAGATATTTCATACCAGTCAATTCTGGTCACATCTGCCTCAACAATGACATTAAATGTGGGATCAGAGAGATAAACGCAGGAAGAAGACTCACTCCATTTGGTTGTAAACATTAGCACCCTGTGGAAGAGCAAAAACAGGATATTGATCATTAATGCTAGCTGGACTATATCAGCATTTAATTATAGTATGGAACAGGGTCGATGGAATTAAATTACGAAGAGAAACTCACAGCATACAAGGCGATAATTCAGGTATTGACTATGTTCAAGCTTCACGACGACATAGAACCACATAAACAGGGAAGAGGTGCGCGGTTGTGGACGTCCTTGAAAAGCGACATGCACTGAACATTGGTCTTGAACTTCACGGCAGTGAAAAAATGTGAATATTCAAAAGTTTTATGGCAGTGTAATAAGGGGTGGTTTTGAATTTGAATAACCCGCCCAAAAGCTTCTGTCTTTGCAAACTAACAGGGTACAGAGCCAGATACGTGTTGAGTGCGGAGCCACCTATGAGCCGTGGCTAAAGAATGGCTCATGAATAGTAATCTTTGAGAGTAGATAGATGGAAGATTATTTGATGATATATTGATGATTGAATAACCCGACCAAATGCTGCTGTCTTCGCAAACTAATAGGGCACAGAGACAGAGACGTATTGAGTGCGGAGCTCCCTATGAGCCGTGGCTAAAGAATGACTCATGAATTGTAATCTTTGAGAGCAGATAGATAGAAGCACTGTTTAGAGAACCGGATCGGACCGGGCGGTCGGACTGCTTGGACCGTCGGCCGGTCATTGAAGCGGGCCGGATTTATGCATTGAACCATTTTTCTCAAGGAGCCGTTTTGGACCGTCGTTTAGCCAGTTTTGAGCCGTCAACCGTTATTGAGCCGGAAACCGGACCGGTTTTCGGTTTTTCAAAAACCGTCCGGTCCAATAAAAAAGCAGGAAATTTTTTTTTTCTACAATTTTTTTTATATTTGATGCTGGAAAAAAATTTTAAAAATGGCATATAAATTTTAGACATGTTATTTTATTTTATTAATATTATATGTTACTATTTTTTTTGCCAAGTATATTATATGTTACCAATTTTAATAATTTGGTTTGTTATAAACTATTTTATAAAAATACTTTTGAAGAAAAAGGCAATGATGTTTATCCTCAAGCTAAGTGATATGGTCTAATATCTTTCAAGAAACTCATGCTTGGATCAATCAAGAACCACCAATATTTAGCAAGTCATGAAATTATTATTGCTAATACATTTTGTTAGGTTGATGATTGATTTAATGGTCTTCCTTAAATGATATTTTGTTACTTTATTAACTTTATATGAAATTGGACTAAAGATTAATTGTAATATATAATATATATCATTTTTAAATTTAATTATTACGTCACCGGTCCGACCGAACGGCTCGACCGTTCCAACCGGTTGAACCATGATCCGTTGATCTTTCCGGCTCGACTTTCGGTCCGGCTTTTAAAACATTGGATAGAAGACTATTTGATGATATACTTTCTCCCCGATCTTATTTATATATAATTTTTTTTATTTAGTAAAATGAATTGTGAGTTAAAAGTAATAAGTGTATTAAAAATGTCATGTTTTTTCATGTATGTCGCTATTTATGAAAAGATTATAAGAGAAAGAATAGATAAAACGTATAAGAGATAATGAATATAAGATATGAGAGAGAATGAGCATTTAATAAGGATAAAATAGGAAAAAGAAACTTATATTTTGAGATAAAAAGTGAAAGTTGTTTATAAAATAACCAGTCCTATAAGAAAGAAAGTTACTTATAAATAGAACTGGATGAAGTATTGATTTATAAATAATATTAATTAAAAGTAGCATAACCATTTGGTAAACATATTTAAGTGCGTATGTTGATTCCTTTCATAAGATTTTATTGTACCGATAAATTGTTTGTTTAAACTTTGAATCATCATTATGTAATGAGAAAATTTTTATGCAATCTATATATAAATATTTTTTTATACATTTTATAAAAATTTCTATCCCAATGCATCATATCTGCGATCCTTTTTTCTTAAACTTGTACCCTTAAGTTGTGTTTGTTTTGAAGGGAGGGGGAAGGGAAGGGGAGGGGGTAAATTACCTTTTTAGGCGGGAGGAACGTAAAATTTACTTTTTCATTATCCTTTCATTCTTTTATATTTTGGGTTCCCACCTAAAATCTACTATCTCATTCCTTTTAAATTTTCACTTCACATCCAAAATTTAAATGTATTCAACCCAAACAAGTAATTTACCCCCTCTCATCCCCTCCCCTCAAACCAAACGCACCGTTAGGACCTATTTGGATGAAGGGGAGGGGATGAAAAGGGGATAAAAAATGAGCCTCTCCCCTTATTTGATATGAAAAATTGGAGGGGAGGGGTGGGGTCCGAAGAAAAGGTTCTAAATCCCTCCCATCCCTCATTTTTATTCCTTCCAAATTGGGTAATTTTGGAGGGGATGAAAAATGAACCCCTCCCCTTTCATTCCCTCCCTTTAAACCAAACAAGCCCTTAGTCTCAAGCATTAATGTTTAATGAATGGTGACATATTCTTTAAATAGAGTTGTTATTTTTTCCTTTTTGATACGCTAACAGAGTTTTTATTATTAGACACATTTGGCCGTTCATCTTTATAATCGTTATATTTCTGTACAAACATTCTTTTCCCCGTACGGTGCAAAAATTAATTTACGTCATATCAGTTGTCACAATATTTTTTTTCGGACAAACCGTGGTCATAATAATGGGTACTCATATCTCTCTTTGTGTGAAGATCATGATAGAGCTGGAAAATGAATGATCTCATTGTTATTCGGTTTTAAACTTACTATTTGACTGGTACAAACAATCATTTTCTCACCATTTAATCACAATTCTTTTCTTCATTCTTTCTCTTTTCTTTGTTCTTTAGTCTTCACTATACTTTTTCTTCGTACCTGCAGTCCTTCAAACATTAGTTGGGGTAACAAAGATTTTTGAAGGCCTGAGCTAAAGGTTATGGAGAGATCAGTGTCCAAAAACAAAAAGCGAAAAACTAAAAAAGACTCCTTCCTGATAATGTGGAAGTTTGTTCAAATTAGATGATGAAGAACTTTATGGGTGAGGAGTCAGATGGCTTCCCCCTCCAAAAATGCTGGTCTGGTTTGCATGTTGGTGGTATGAGAAATTTGGTGATGTTTTTTTTTAAAGTTGTGTATGCTACTTAAATAGTTGAAAATGTTTTGGCCATCTTCTAGATATTGGTCAGATAATGCACTGATGGACTCAACCGTAACAAAGTCAGTTGTGTTCATAGGATGAAATATAATACACTAGTGAACTCTTAACTGTAACAGAGTCAATGGTTGTGTTCATAGGATGAAATTGTAAATATCTTTGTTGTCATTAATATTTTTTTTTTGGACATTAGCTTTTCTTGTTTTTTTTTTTTTGCCAATGAATATATTAGCTTTCCATTATTAAAAAGAGATATTTTTTGGCTAGCACATTATTAAAAACACATACTAGTATGTTGGTTTTTCATTTTTATTAAATAGTTTGTAATTAATTATTATAAGGGTTAAGGGTCAATTTAATCTTAGAGGTTTTCACTAAGGGGGCAGTGGGTACCCAGAATTGTTTTAGGAGCAATTTTGCCCCGAAAGTCTAAGAAATGTAGCAATTTTGCCTTACCGTCTTCCAATGTTAAGTTTGACCGCTAAATCAGTCAAACATCCCACATGGCATGACATTTCATCATCAGCCATGTCACTAAGCCCAATATGACACCTCATCATCTCTCTTTCCCTTCAGTCTTCCCTATTCACTCTTTTTCTAGAAAAAGAAAACCCTTGCCACGTGTCTTCACTGATTCTTCTATGAAAGGACTTTGACCCAAGAGATACTTTCTCTAACGACTAAAGCCCGCAAAGTAAATCAAACTGAATAGTACCCCTAAGATTTCTTCCAGCAAGATTGATTTCTGAAACAAAACCATTGGAATTGCAGAAAATGCCGGTGAAGTTGCAGGGAGAATTGGCTTCCGTCCATGAAACAAAAACATCATCAACATTTGAAGTTTGAACAAAGGACTTGAACTTCATAAGCATTTGAAACTCATTCGACAAGGATGAACTAGCCAGAAAGAGAAAAAATAGAGAAAACAAAACTATGGGTAAGGGATATTGTTGGGAAATATCTCTTACAAACATGTCGACAACAAAGGGAAGAACAAAGTAGGTGATGCAATCTAAAGCATATGTTTGGATAGGAAAGAAGAAGAACATGTAGAAAAGAAGAAATAGTGAAGAGAAGAGGGGATTTGTGAGAAAATCACATACTTCATACATAACCAAAACAGAGTACACGACAAAAATAAATAAGCATGTACATGCAATAACTGACAACTTAATATGAAAAGACTAGTCTACCCTTAACAACCTACATAATGACCGATACAGGAATTTAATGAAATTGATGACATAACAACACCCCCCTTATATTCATCCTTGTCCTTAAGGATATGTCTCACTTGCAACCTCTAGAAAAAGCCAAAGGATGTCTGACCAATACTCCCATGTATCTTCTTTAGCACTGCTACCCTTCCAATGAATGAGAACTTGTGTGACAGCTTTGTTGTTCAATCTTTTAACCCAACAATCCAAAATGGCAACTGGTTCTCTATTAGCTGATATCGCCTAATCAATATATGATAGTGGAATCATTAGTATGGAAGAGTCAGGGTAGGGTTTTAACAATGAAATATGGAATGTTGGATAGATTTTAGATGTAGGAGGCAACTTTAAGGTGTAAGCAACAACAATAACCCTGGCGGTAGGGCGAAAAGTTCCATAAAAGCATGGAGATAATTTTTCAGAGACCCTCGTAGCTACACTCATTTGGCGATAAGTTTGTAGCTTTAGGAATGCCCAATATCCATCCTCAAAAGTATGTTTAGCGCGATGCCTATTAGCAAACTTCTTCATTCACTTTAAGCTGCTGCAACAAAGCTTTCCCTTGCACAAAAAGAGTGGTCAATGGTGTCCAAAGCATATTCATGAGGAATGTAAGGAAGATGCAACAGAGGTGGTTGCCCATAAATAATCTCAAAAGAAGTTGTTTTTGTAGACATATGGTAGGTAGTATTATACCACTACTCCGCTAAAGGTATCCACTACGTCCAATCTGTAAGATTTTTCCAAGAAAAACAATGAAGATAATGTCCAAGACAACAATTAAGCTCCTCACTTTAACTATCACTTTGGGGATGATAAGTAGTTGATAGTTTTTGCTATACACCCAATTTGAGCACAAATTCTAGCCAAAACTGACTTGTAAATACAGGGTCATGCTCACTTACAATATTGTCAAGAGCACCATGTAATCGATAAATTTGGTCAATGAATATTTGTGTCAAACTGATGTTGTGTACGAGTGAGATAAAGCCAAAAAATGTGCATACTTGCTCAAATGATGCACCACCACCCAAATATTGTCTTTCCCCATGGATTTTGGTAGCTTTTCAATAAAGTCCATAGCTATGCTCTGTCATATACCATCATGGATAGGTAAGGGTTGTAAAAGGCCTAGATAAGCCACGTTCTCAGTCTTGCAACAAAGACATGTTTCACAACTCCTAATGAAAGCTTGAATGTCCTTCATCATTCCCTTCTAATGAAAAAGAGATTTGATATGTTGATAAGTGGCTCAAACTCCAGAGTGTCCCCCTTATGGGTTGAATGTAGCCATTGTATTATGCATCGATGCAATTCTTTTTGTAAAAGTCCTATAATTAACCAATGCTTTGTCAATAACTATCTATCTTGCCATCTATATTTAGAAAGGGAAGAAGGGTATTTTTGGAGTTCTTTAATAAGTTTAACCAATGCTACATCATTCTTCCATTGATCATGAATTATGTCCCATAGTTATGTAGAGACTGAAGACATTGATAAGTGAAACAATTCCCCATATACAGTATTGGATAATGCATCCACAGCTCCATTCTTAATTCTCTTCCTGCATTTGATATGCAATCCTATCAATTTGGTGATCCAAGTGTATTGGGAAGGTGTAGAAAGATGTTGTTCTAATAAGAACTTCAAACTCCTTTAATTAGTGATAATGGTAAAAGGCTGGATACAAAGATATTGATGTCATTTGGTGACAGCATGAACGATAGCCAGTAATTCCTTATCATAAACTAATAGCAATCTATTCTTAGGAGAAAGAACCTTACTTACATATGATATTGGGTGTCCACTTTGAGATAATACAACCCCTATACCAATATTAGAAGCATCAGTTTCAAGGGTAAATGGTATTGTCATATTTGGTAGCATTAATACAGGAGCTTCAGTCAAAGATGTTTGCAATTTCTCAAAGGCATCATCAACTGCTTTAGACCATTAGAAGCCATCTTTTTTAAGTAACTATAGGATGGAAATGCAATCATTCTAAAGGATCTAATAAACCTCTTATAGTAACCACATAACCCCAAAAATGCCCGTAATTCTTTTATTGTTTTCGGAGTAGGCCACTTCTTGACCACTTCTAACTTGGAAATATCTGTTACCACTTTGCCATCAAAACTCACATGCCCCAAATACTCATTGCTATTTGTTGCAATGCATATTTAGATTGCTTCACCAAAAAACTTGTTTCTAATGAGAATATCAAACACCAATTTCAAGTGGAAAACATGAGAAGGCATATCCTGACTATATATGAGTATGTCATCAATATCATGTCTTATCATGCTCATGGAAACAACATAACCTCTACTTTAAGTTCTACCCTACATGACTTCTATTTCACACAATCACACTTTGTGGTTGACCATATTTGGCCTCCCCTAGCCACTGCAATTCTTCAGGGTTAGTTCTTTGTAGTACCAATCCTTCATCTTTACTCAATGATGAATCCAAAAAATTATGTGAGCTTCCAATGTCTATCAAGATATGTATGACATGTCTCCCAATTACTCTCACTCGAATTGTCTCTACAATAGTAGTTCCTTGGATCGCATTTAAAGAAATAACTGGAGACTTAATAGTTTTTTCATCGGTATTCATACTAGCCTCTACTAGATTGTTCTCATTGGAACCTTCTGAGGACTCATGAACTTCCATAAGAAATAACTGCATGCACTTCTTATTCTCACAAGTATGACTAGGAGCATATCTGCCCTTACAATAATAACATAAGTTTTTCAATCGACATTCCTCAAGCCCTTCAGTAGTAAGTTTCTGCTTGAAAGTTATATTGGGTCGTCCTAACATACCCTTGTCATTCACTATGGCACTTGTAGTTCATGGCAATTCCCCTATTTCAATTTTAGCCAAAGAATACGAAGGTGTACTCTTAGCAGAACTCATGGTAGCTCCTTTGTACAAGGTTGCGTATGATTCGTTGTTATGGTTGGCTACGGTGTAATGTTGAATGGAATCCAGATTACATTCCTGCAATCAGGTGAGTTTTACAGCCTCTAACATGGAATGAGGGTGTAAGAATTTTACCCTAGTGGCTTAGCCCACCTAAGAAGCAATTGACTCACTTATGTTCAGGTAAGTCTACCTTACACATCAATAAGTTGAACTCTCATTAATAATATGCTAAGTTACCTAATTGCCTTAACCTTATTAGATCCTCCATAGGATCATCATTCAAGGTCCCAAAATGAACCTTAATAGCCTTTGCAAACAAATGCCAAGGAAGTACACCAGCCCTTCCATGCTCAAAGTGTTGAAACCACCGATAAACATCATTATTGAGTGCAATACTTGCCAAAATTGTCTTCCTCACCTCAAAGTGTACCACCCAAATCGAAATACCTCTCACACTTTGCTAACCATGAGTCAACATCCAAAACAGATAAGGGTGGGGAAATCTAGTTTTATGAATTTGGTAGGAATTTGATATTCGCCCCACTATTCGTTGTTTCTATTCCTGGTGCCTTGATTTTGGATATAAGCTACTTGAAGTGATAGACACCTCATTGCTTCTTGTAATCCACCAAGTTGATCTCTCATATTGCTCAAACTGTCAAATTTGGATTCTAGAGAGCTAAGTTTCTATTCCAATTTCCAATCTCATTTGATCCTCCACTTCCTTTAAATGAGATTTCGAGCACATTCCTTCCGCCATGATAATAGATTCTCACCACTTTGATACTAGTGATATGATCTAAAGCATATGTTTGGACAGAAAAGAAGAAGAAAATGCAAAAAAGAGACAAAGAAGAGAACAGGGGAGTTGTGAGAAAATCGCATACTTCATACATAATCAAAATAGAGTACATGACACAAATAAATAGCCACTTACATGCAATGATCGACAACTTAATATGAAAAAGACTAGTCTACCCTTAACAACCTAAATAATGACTGATACAAACAAAATTGATGACATAACAGAAGGGGTTGAATTTTGGTGGGTTTGTGTGGCAATATGGAAAAATACATTAGAGTGAA
>OY725328.1:50612036-50698429 GCA_963242795.1 Inga leiocalycina | reverse complement strand
TAGCAAGTTAAGAGATACTCTATTTAGCTCTTTTGTTTTTGTGACAATACTCTATTTAGCTTTTCTATCCCAATGCATCATATTTACAATCTTTGTTTTTTTTTTTTTTTGGAACTTGCACACTTCATCTCAAGCCTTAATGTTCAATGAATGGTGACATATTCTATAAACAGAGTTGTTAGTGTTAGTCCACATTTGGCCATTCATCTTTTTAATCATTATTTTTCCGTGCAAACATTAGTTCCCCCACATCAGTAGCCGTAATATTAAGTACTCAAAATTATGACCACCCCATATGTGTTTTTATCTACAAATTTGTGGTAAGTATAAATTATAATTAGTATATTGAATAAATTTCATCAGAATTTTGTTTACTGTCTGCTCTTTATTTTCCAGTCAATTAATAAAGATTAAAGAAACAATGGTAATAAAAATAAATATTCGGGAAACGAAGAGGGATCCATTTTGAAACTTACAAAGCATATCTTTAGGCTACCGGAGAAGCAGTCATTCACCATTATCTGGATGCTTCACCAAATATCTCTCTCTGTGGAAGATGAATGATCTCATTGCTATTCTGCTTTGAGCTTACCATTTGACTGGTACAAACAATGTTTTCTTGCCATTTAATCTCAATTCTTGTTGTCGTTCTTTCTCTTTTCTTTGTTCTTCAGTCCTCACTATTCTTTTTCTTCATCAATGGCAGTACTTCAAACATAACCTTTCAACCCGAGTTCATTTAAAGAAGCACTTGCCGCAGTTGATTAAAAAAAGAAGGGATCTCTGAAGGCCTGATTTAAAGTTCATGGAGGAATCAGTGTTCACAAACAACAAGCGAAGAACTGAAGTAGACAGGATCAGTGGTTTGCCAGACTCATTGCTTCTTCATATTCTCTCTTTTCTTCCCCCTAAATATGTCGTTGCCACAAGCCTCTTGTCCAAGAGGTGGAGGCCACTATGGCGTTCTCTTCCCACTCTTGACTTTAACCCGAAGAACTTTCGGCATCTTAAATTCTTTGTTCAGTTTGTAGACAAAATGCTCAAATTGGTAGATATGAAATCTGTGAAAAAGTTTGTTCTGGATTTTGCTGGTAGTAAACCTCCTCGAAAGACTAGCAAATGGATTGATGCTGTGATTAGTAGCAAAATTGAACATCTGGAGATACATATGGGTTGGGGTGCTGCATATCAGTTGCCCTCTAGTGTTTTCATTGCCAAGAACATTATGGTTTTGAAGTTGAGTATAGTAAGGGTGGTGGATACTCTTTCCCATGTTAATTTGCCTTTGCTTGAAGTATTGCATTTGAAAGATGTAAAATTTTCAGATTTTACAAGTTTGGAAATGCTTCTTAATGCATGTCCTTTGCTTAAGGACTTGATGGTAAGAGATATGCATGTAGTGGATTTTCGTCCACTTAAGATTGGAAGACTTAACCATTTGGTCACTGGAGATCTTCTTCCACAATCTCTAATTCCATTGGAAGCTTTATCTAATGTTAAATGTCTGCGCCTTTGTCAGGTATGAACCACACATGATAAGTAATTTGTTTCTTTTTTTTTCTCTTTATTTTTTTGTCCCTTGAGATTTCATTCCCTAATTTTCAGTCTGTTTTAGTATTCTAAGCAGGATATATGTCCATTTAATCATGACATCCCAATATTTTACAATTTAACCCACCTGCAATGTGTTACTGACGAGTGGACTAAGATGGTGAACTGTCTTCGAAACTTCCCAAAACTTCAGAACCTTGTAATTGAACAGGTTTGAAAATTTAACTTGTTTTTTTAGCGCAATTAATGCATTGATTAGTTTGTTTTTAACTTAATTTCTCTGTTGTATCAGCTTGGTTCTTCATCCCATCCTGAACCAATACTTGATGTGCCTCCATGTGTTTCATCACATCTGAAGGAGCTCATTCTTCTTTGCTTCAAAGGTTCTGACAGTGAGTCTGAAATGACAAAATTTATGATGAAGAATGCTCGAGTTTTGAGGACTATCTACCTCTGTGCTGGTTCAATGGAGCATAAGCTCCCGAGGTTCAAAAAATTTGCATCATTCCTCGGATCAGGCTCTGAGTCTGAGAGTTGCAGTCGAATGCATGAACAACCACTTGTATTTATAGTCTCTTAATTCTTAATATTCCTCAACTTCTTGTTATGTGACCCAGTAAGAGTGACCAATGTAAAGGATTAATTGCTTCTTGGTTATATAATGGAAGAACACGAAGGAAAATGGGAGAGGACAACTTTGGTGGGTCTTGTATAATGAGGTTAAAATGTGATTGAAGATGATCCTTTGTTCAATCCAGTTCAGATTGGGCTAATGAAATCAACTCAAATTCACTTCCTTTTCTCTCTTCTTCAATGTCATTTTGATGTTAGAATTTTGTTAGATGTTGCTTCAATGTTGTCAGGTTCTTTTGAATGGGTTTTCTTGTTTATGTGGCTATTAGACAATAGACTTCACTTATTGAAGAAATGGTTAGTGTCATGTGTAAGCACTCGGAAGGCCTGAGATAACTTGTGTTTAAAAAAATTAATTTTTTTTGAAATAGTATGGTAATAATTAAATATGATGATCAGTATATTTTTTTTAATGTATAAAGGCAATTTTATTGAAAGTAAAATAAAACGATACATGAAATATTGAGCCCCTGGGGCCTATTTGGTGGGAAGAATTTAGGGAATGGAAAAAATTCCATTCTTTCTTACTAGTTTTCTTAATCTTGGCCATGCATTCTGAAGCTAAAATGATTTTATCTGAAGTCAAGCGCCCAAGTAGGAAAGCATTTTGATTAGGCATTTCAAAATTTGAAGTATCCATTTTTCCCGTTAACAATGGCATGTTAATTTCTAATATTTTTTTATGAGCAAATAATTTGGGCAAATGAATATTATCCAAAGCCTAATCCATTAGGGAATAGTCAACAGACTCCGAACAATGATAAATATGTTATAAGTATTTATAAACCTCTTCTTGAATTGAAGTAGGATCCTCTAACCATTCACCTAAAAAATTTTGAATTCTAATTATTTGTTTCTTCACACATCTTTGGCTTGCGCTGAAAAAAAAAGGCATGAAAAAAAAACGTAGTGTTCCGATCTCCTTGCAACATCTAGTTGTACCTGGCCCTTTGGGATCACATCATTTCATCACAATCATACAAAAAATTTCCAATTTTCTAATGAAAGATTTAATAATGAGAGTCAATATTGCAACTCCTTCACAAATCGCTTTATAATATAGTGACACAAAAGGTTTTTTTGTTAAGTGGAACGTTATGAGTTCAATCTTATTTGTAACTTTAAGTTATTGGTGCCTACCTTTTCAATTAGGAAACAAAAAAAAAGAAAAATTATATTTAGATCTCCGATAAGAGAAAATATGAAAAATTGGTCAATTGAAATCTCAAAATTGAATTTAAATCCCGTGGGACTTTTTTGCAATAAATTCTAATTCCACTGACAAGTCTATTGGCGACCGTTGACAAATCCATGAGCGCGTTATTGACAAATCTAGGGGGTCAATTGGCAAGTTTAGAGGCGTCCATTGGCAAGTCCATGAGCGTCAATTGACAAGTCCTTGATTAGAATTTATTGCAAACAAGTACCACGAACTTAAATGCAATTTTGAGATTTCAAATAACCATTTTTTTATATTTTCTCTTGTCCGGGACCTAAATACAATTTTTTGAAAAAATATATTGCAACTTCTTCTCCAGATTCCAAAGCAGAAATATTTGAAGAAATGTTACCAATTGAGTATTTGTTAGTGAAATGCACTTGAGTCTTATATTGTTTTGATATGCCCACGAACCTGGGATTCTTCCCCATTCATTTGATTTAAAAAGAATATTACTCCCTTCTATCCTTATTATAAGAAATATTTGATTAGTTGATATTTCTCCTAAATATAAGACATAATTTTCATTCTTTTCCTAATTTACTCCTATTAATACTCCTTCAACAATAATCAGGAAGGAGAAGGAATAAGGTAATTAAGGAAGATGGCTAAAATATTTTAAAAAATACATATCACATAATATAATATTTTAAGTATTCATTAGCACTTCCTTATGACATGACTTATACATCAACTTAGCATCCTCGTAGAAACCTCATAAATTGGTTTCTTATCACATAATTTAAGTAAAATAATTAATCAGCAATTAATTTCTTGATTATTGCTTAAAGGGTGAGTAAGGAGTGATCACACATTTGAACACCCTAGCCCTATAAATAAGAGATGCTTCCTTCAGTTACTACTCGCACCGCTGCAGTTGAATTTTCTGGATCTCCCTTATTTCTCTTAAGTTGACCCGGTACGCCTATTCTTCTTTCTTCTTATTTTCCTCTGGAAAGGTTATATGATCCAGGTTAGTTAATTAAGTGGATTGAAAATTTATTATTATTTTTTAATAGTCAAAACTTATATATAATTTAAGTTGAAAAAATATCTTATATTTTCGTTTTCGGGAATCATCGTGATTCAGTATTTGAAATTCTCTATATATATATATATATATATTTATATATATATTTGTAATTGTACCTTGTAACCCTAATCTAATCGCCGTTTTCATTCTCTTTTAACTTATAGCAGGCTCAGGTTAGCCGGTTAGGATCTCATATTTCTATTCTGCTTTGAACTCCCCATTTGATTGGTACGTACAAACCATCCTTCTCTCACTGTTTAATCTCATTGTTTTTCTCCATTATTTTTTTCCTTTGTTGCTCATTCTTCACACTTTTCCTTAATTTTCTTCTTTTCCCTCAGTCTTTTTTAATACAAAAAATTGCAGGCCACAATTGATAAAAAAAGATCTTAATCCAAGAAGTTGCCATAATTGATAACAGAGGATCTGGATCTGAAGGCCTCAGCTAAAGATTATGGAGAATTCAGGGGCAATAAACAAAAAATTAGACAGGATCAGTGATTTGCCAGATTCTTTGCTTCTGCATATTCTCTCTTTTCTTTCCCCAAAAGAAGCAATTGCCACGAGTCTCTTATCCAAGAGATGGAGTCCACTTTGGCTCTCCCCTCCCTCTCTTTACCTTTACCTTAACCATGAAGACTTTTGGAGCCTTACATTGTTTTAAAAATTTGTCTGGGGCATTTTAGACCTTGGAAGATGAACAAGTGGATTAATACTGCAATTAGTAATAAATTTGAACATCTGGAACTAAAATTGAAGATGAACAAGTGGATTAATACTGCAATTAGTAATAAATTTGAACATCTGGAACTACAATTGTACCTATATAGGTACACAGATAAGGATGGTTACTATGAGTTGCCCTCTGCTGTTTTCACTGCCCTCTGCTGTTTTCACTGCTAATAACATCAAGGTTTTAAAGTTGAGTGGCTCTGGAGTAAGCGCGAACACTCTTTCCCATGTTAGTTTGCCTTTACTTGAAGTATTGCATTTGAAATATGTTCCGGTGGGTACTCTTTCCCATGTTAATTTGTCTTTGCTTGAAGTATTGCATTTGAAAATTACTAAATTTTAAGATTTTAGAACCTTGGAAATGCTTATTTCAGCATGTCGTTTGCTTAAAGACTTGGTAATAGAATTTGGGTATAGAAACTTTCACCCTCCACTTGAGTTTCCAAGACTTAACCATTTGGTCACTGCAGATATTCCACAATCCCTGATTCCGTTGAAAGTTTTATCTAATGCTACATTCTGCACTTAAGCCCTTGGGTATGAATCTTGCTTGATAAGTAAATTTTTCTCTTTTTACCCATTGAGATTTCATTCCCTAATTTTTTGAAGTCTACTTCTTTTAGTATCCGGAGCAGGAAATGTGGCCATCCAGTGATTATATCCCAGCATTTCACAATTTAACCCACCTGGAATGTGTTGCTTATGAGTGGACTAAGATGGTGAACTATCTTGAAAACTTCCCCAAACTTCAAAAGCTTGTAATTAACTAGGTTTGAAGATGTTAACTTTTTTTATTTTGCGGGGAAACCCATTCTTTTTAACTTTTTTTTTGTGTGGGGAAACCCATTCTTCTATAGTTTAATGTCCTTCAATTTTTAATTTGGCACATATGCGTTTATTCTTCTTTTAGCACAGTTAACCCCCTGTGTATTTATTTTGCTCTATTAGCATTGTAAATAAGGAGAAAAAAACACACCGGTACCAAATCAAAAACAAAACTATAGTACCTCATGAACTTGGGCTTGATGAGTAGGTTTATAACCTAAATTTCTCTATTTGTATCAGCTGCGTTCTTCATCCCACCTGAACCAATACTTGGTGTGCCTCTATGTCTTTCATTACATGCATCTGAAGGAGTTCACTCTTTGTTGCTACGAAGGTTCAGAAAGTCAGTTAGAAATCATAAAATTTATGATGAAGAATGCTCGAGTTTTGAGGACTGTCTACATCAGTGATGGTTTAGTGAAGTATGAGATCCCAAGGTTCCAAAAATTAGCAGCCTGCCTTATTTCATCAAACTCTGAGAGTTGCAGTGGAATGCATAACCAACCGTTTGTATTTATGATTCCTCAATCCTCAACTTTGTTCTAGTCTTGATTTATAATTTCTCCCTTGATGCTTTGATTTAAATATTCCTCAATTTTGTGGTTATGGGAATAATTGCATCTTTATTATATAATGGAAGAAGGAAGGAAAACGTGAGAGGATATCTCATGACAAGTTTGGCGCTCTTGAGGCAGATTCATATGTGATTGAAGATTCTTTCTTTATTGGTTCCAATTCAGATTGGGCTAATGAAATCAACTCAAATTCACATCCTTTCTCACTACTATAGGTTGAAGATATTATTATCCTTATAGACATCCCTTTTTCAACAAGGGATGTTAAAAGATAGAGGTAGTAACAATTTTGTAAATAAAACAGGGAAATGGGAATATTAGGCATTCCAAATTTGAATTGAAACACCTAAAGTAGAGTTTAGATGCTCCAAATTTTATTTGAGACGCCTAAAGATTCCCTTGGGCTCCAAAAATTAGAAATTAAAAAAAAATTGACTTACTTTAGGCATCCCAAAATCCATTTGGGACGCCTAAAGTCTACTTTAGGCTTCCCAAAGCTATTTGGGACGCCTGAAGTCTTGGGTTTAGACGTCCCAAATAGATTTTGGGATGCCTAAACTCACCTTTAGGCCTCCCAAATACTATGTGGGACCCCTAAAGGCATCCCCTGCAGCACACTACTAATGTTAGATAAGTGTCTGACTCCTTCCTTCTTTATTCTTTAGACCAACTCCCTTCACTTCATTTAATTTGACCAACTCCCGTCACTTACTTCATTTCACTTTACTCTTCCTCCTCCATTCCATTGTAGTCGTCGGCACACACCCCCTCCTCCACACCTTCTTGCTTTTTCCTCCACTTCTTCTTCCATTGACGATGACGCACACACCCCCTCCTCCACAATGTCTTACTTTTTCTCCTCCACCTCCTTCTTTCCATTGTCAACGAACACATCCCCTCCACACACCGTCTTCTTGCTTTCTCCACCCTGCCGCATACCTCATCCACCGTGCATACACCTCTCCAACGTCTTCTTGCTTTCTCCACCTCTCCAACATTTTCTCGGCACATAACCGTCGGCTGGCCCTCTCCCTCTCCTTTCATCAGGTTTGTTTGTTTTTTTTTGTGAAATATAACTTCACATGAAGAATTTAATTTAAACTTGTAATGTGAAATTATTATAATGCTTTTAATTTATTTTATATGATTCTAGTTACTGGAGTGATTTTCCCTTTTGATTGATTTTTTTTTTTTGTTTTTTTGGTAGAATCATAAACTCATTGTTAGTAGTAGTTATGCAATACCAATGTTTGTTTTATATGTTTGGAGCTTGGAAATTGAGGGAAAATACATATGTTTATTATTATAAATAAATGGAGCTTTTGATTGATTTTGATGAAATGATCAACAATTAAATAGAGTAATTTTTGTTTCTTCTATCCGTGGAGCTCAATTTGGTTTAAATTAATGAGAATTAATTATAACATGCTTTAAATTTCACTAATTGGTTTGTGCTTGTTAGCTAACTTGTAACCCCCCTCCGTAATTATATCTGAAATACAACATTAGAGTGAAATAGAGATCAATAATAATCAAAATTTATTTACATTCCCCATCCTTAAGATAGGGTTTTCACAAATACATTTCAAAATCAAACACTTTAACCTGGTCTCACATTCACATTTCAAATACAATTACATTGCGAAGATAATTAACATTCATGATATATCAGAGTGCACAATAACAATCCCGACAATTTCGAGTTCATATCTTCACTAAAGACTCATAGGGCAATACGCCCATTACAATTCCTCAACGGGGATTACACAAATTTCATTCCCAATACATTTCCAAATACACCTCCATAACATATACAACCATATATCCATTCTAACATATACAACTCTAAGTACATTCAAATCAACTACCATTATCCCAAATGGCAATGATAACCACTACCAAGTCCAAATGCCATAAGGGATTCTCGCCGCCCCTAGTCGCTTGCTCCTTCCTCGAGCCACTTGTCCTGTCTAAAATGTTGGTAGGGGAGGGTGAGATTCTAGAGAATCCCAGTAGGAAACAGATACCACTATGCATGTAAGATAAGTGTTTAATGCATGACATGCTTGCATCACAATAACTCATGTTCACATATATAATGATATATCCGCATGCTCAATGTTTCAACAACATACTCATGGCCATAGCATAAATAGAAACAGAGCTTCAATCATTCATATATGTTTCACATAACCATGCAAAGCAATAACATGCATCAATACACAAATACAAATATCAATACATGCAGGAGAGGTAAGTTCCCTACCCTTATTCTTTCCACGTATGCTCCAGCGTCGGCTACTCACGATCCAAGCAGATATCAAATCATGATCAGGGTAAATACCCAACCCTATAACTAAATCAAGAACATATGGTCATTCTCTTTTCCAAATTCTCACTTTCATAACACTTAGATTTGGTTTTCATAATTGACCCTTAAGAGGCCATAAATGCCTCTAATCAAAGCCCTAAAAGATTGGGAAACAATAGGTTGAAGGTCACTTTTCGAAAACACAAAGTGCTGGAACACAGGGGTGGGCCGCGGCCAGCCCTTCCTTGGGCTGCGGCCCGCCACTCATGGGCCGCGGCCCGAAATAGGCCAGAAAGGTTTGGGCCGCGGCCAAGAAATTTCCAGACTCTTGGCTGATCTTCGATAAACCATAACTAATTGTAGAAAAATCGAAACGGAGTGATTCCAAAGCCAAATGAAAGGTATATAAGTCCTCTTTCAAGGAAAAATATAGCCCACCACTGGAAATCACTACACAAATACAGAATCATCAAAAACAACACACTACTCCAAAACAGAGTTCTGTTTCAATCCCAAACTTTGGACAACCATATCTCACAGAATACTAAACGAAATGACACAAAATATATGTCCATTTTGAAGCTTGGGATGTGAACTTTAAGACTGGAAAGTTTCACAATTTTTCAATACCATTTGGTCATTCAAAACGCTCGTGCAAACGGACTACACAGAACAGAGCTCAAATCAGACAACTTTCCAAATTTTCCCAAGTGATCCAATTGAACCCAAAATCAATAACCAAGCTCATTCCCACACAAAATCACTCAAGGAATCTAATGGGAATGTCAAAATCACTAAAATCTATTCCATTATCATGCTTTGATTTTGGGTAACATTAAACACTAAAATCTCAAATTCTCCAAACTTAACAATTTCCAACCCAAACAATTCTATCTATCCAAAATGCATTCCAAACATACAAATTCCATACCAAACACATACCAAACTCTCAATGGCCCTCATTTTCGAAAATGGCCCAAGAATTCTAGAAAATCCAAGTTAATCCATTTGGCATAAACATAGATAGATAGATAGGTCTCACTCACCTTATCAACTTTCTCAAAGGGAGTTCTTGATTCACCACCTCCCAAAATTTCGTGTGGCCACAAACCACAACCATTGGACAAACTACAACCATAGAAATGTAGCTCTTAACTCAAGGATCAACTTTAATGAAGGGAGTTTGAGCAATAGAAGCCATTTTCCTTACCTTTTTGCAAACTTTCCCCCCCTTTTTTCTACAACAATGGCGAGAGAGAGAGAAGGAGAGAGAGAGATGGAGGAGAGGTGAAGATGATGATGAATGCAGAAAAATCTGCCCCACCCCCTTCACATGCGCATGAGAGAGAGAGAAAAGAGGGAAAATGAATAAAATAAATGGTGCTTTGACTTTTCCAACACCCTCTCTCATCCTAACCACTTGCCACATGTCTCCACCTCATTGACTCTCGTAAAGCAAGTAACCAATTTAGTTACTCTAATCCCTTCATTAGCCATTTAATTTCACATCTCATGCCCTCTTAATTAGTAATTAATCTCTTCCATTAATCACTAATTTAGAGCCATTCTTTGAATTTCCCAACAATTATGGCATATTAATTAAAATTTCCATACAACATATAATTATTCCACTTTAATTCGATAATTATCCTCAATAATTACCATTAGCCTTTGATCCAAAAATTGGGGTGTTACATAACTAATATGTAAGTTTGCACAAAATACAAAATAAGAAAAGAAGTATAATGAAATTTATTTATTATCAATATAATTATAAAAAATTTTATAATTATCTCATTGCATCCATAATTCATATATAATTTGCAATATGGTTGGTTTTATTTTTTTAGATTATATTAGTATGATTATTAGTGTAGTTTCCTCAATATATAAAAAAAGTAGTATGATTATTATTAGTGTAGTGGAGATAGGGTTGCTTGAAATTTTGAAATGTCTTACTTTTAAGGGGAAATGCTGCCAAATTTTTTGTTGAAAAAGTGAAAAAAGGCAATCCCATCATATCGTTGACAATTGTTCTAAACATGAGTGTTATTGGGAATGACTTAGGTGATAATAAAATGGATTATAGTTGGATGAATGCTTTGAAAACTAGTGAAGAATATGAGAAAGGGGTGGAAGAGTTTATTGAATTCGCTAGAAAGAATGCTCCAGCAAAAAATGGGAAGTATTTTTGTCCTTGTGTCAATTGTTTAAATGAGAGTCAATGAGATGTTGATGTCATAAATGATCACCTACTTTGTGATGGAATAAATCAGTGATACACAAGGTGGATATGGAATGGTGAGGATGTGACTGATTGTTCATCGCACAAGAAGGAAGATGTGGATGTCATAGATGAAGATAGAATAGATAAAATGATTCACGATGTTGAGGTAGAATCCTTTGCGCAATCGTAGGAGTATGAAAGCCTGTGGAGTGATGCAGAGACACTGTTGTACCCTGGGAGTAAGTACACACGGCAGACAAGAACATTGTTTTTGGTTAACTTAAAGGCAATTGTGGGTGGATTAATAGTAGTTCACATTGCTGCTTGAATTATTGTGTGATATGTTTCCAGACAATAATGTACTTCCAAATCATATGTATGAGGCTAAGAAAATCCTGTTTACGATGGGTATGGAGTATAAAAAAATACATACTTGCCCTAATGACTGCGTACTATATAGAAATGAGTATGAAGGTCTTAGTGAGTGTCCTAAGTGTAAAGCTGCACGATACAAAGAGAAGAAAGATGGTGGTTGTGGCAATGAGACAACTAAAAGGCAACCTTTAAAGGTTTTGTGGTATCTTCCAATAATACCACATTTTAAATGTTTGTTCGTGACTGCAAAAAAAGTGAAGAAGTTGAGATGACACTCTGATGAGAGAATATCTGATAGAAAATATCTTCGGCACCCAACTGCCTCTCCACAATAGCAGAAAATAGATAAAATGTTCCCTCAATTTGCCAGTAAGTTGAAAAACCTTCAGCTTGGGCTTTGTATAGATGACATCAATCCGTATGGAACTTTTACTAGCACACATAGTGCGTGGCCTGTTCTACTTGTAATATACAACTTGCCTCCCTGGCTATGTATGAAACGCAAGTATATGATGCTTTTTATGATGATTTCTGGACCAAAACAACTAGGGAACGATATTGATGTCTACTTGGCGCCTTTGATTGAGGACTTGAAGAAGTTATGGGATAAAGGTGTAGATGTGCTTGATGCTTATGAGAAGGAGTCCTTCAAGCTACATGAAATGATTTTCACAACAATAAACGACTTCTCTGCGTACGGAAACTTGTCAGGGTACAATATGAAGAGGCATAAAGCATGCCCGATATGTGAAGCAGACACACACTTCCATCAACTTAAGCATGGAAGAAAAACTGTCTGCCTTGGCCACAAGAGGTTTCTTCATCGGTTCCACCTGTATCATAGGCTAATAAAGCATTTTAATGGCTTATTGGAGCATGGAATGGCTCCAAAGGCATTAATTGGAGAGGAAGTTTACAGTCGAGTGGAACATATCAATGTCACCTTTGGAAAGAATTAGAGGACTGTGGGTGAGAAGAAGATATGGAAGAAGATATCCATTTTCTTTGATCTTCTATATTGATGTTGTCTAGACGTACAAAGTATTGATGTGATGCATGTGGAGAAAAACGTTTGTGATAGTCTTGTCAGTACGCTTTTGCATATACCAGGGAAGACTAAAGATGAGATTAGTGTGAGATTAGATCTTGTTGATATGGGTATAAGAGAATGGTTACATCTACAACTAAGAGATGATGGCGGGAGGGCATACATGAAGCCAATAGCTCATACACTATCAAAAGCATAGAAAAGAAGTTTGTGTGGATGTTTGCATGAAATTAAGGTGCCACAAGGGTATTCCTCTAATGTCAGAAGATGTGTCTCAATAGACGATTTAAAGTTAGTGGGAATGAAGTCCCATGATTATCATGTGTTGATGCAACAACTATTACTGATAACTATTAGAGGTATCATAAAAGATGAAGTCAGAACCACTATAACAAGATTATGCATTTTCTTCAATGTTATCTGTAACAAAGTCATTGACACTGAAAAGTTGGATGAACTAGAAAATGAGGGTTATATTATTTTGTCCCAACTAGAGATGCATTTTCCTCCTTCATTTTTTGATATAATGGTGCAATTGATAGTTCATTTGGTAAGGGAGGTACGGCTCTACGGTCTAGTTACCTGAGGTAGATGTACCCTTTCGAGCGATACATGAAGATCTTAAAAGGGTATTATAAAATTCCTTATCGACCAGAAGCCTCAATAATTGAAAGATATGTAGTTGAAGAGGCTATGGAATTTTGCAAAGATTATCTGTTAGGGAAGAAGAAACAATCTCAGCATGAAAATGGAAGAAGCAAGGGAACACAAGGACTGAAAGTGAAGAATGTTCCTTGTGAAGGTGTTGCAAGCATACTTGTATATCCTAAATAATATGGAAGAAGTTCAACCTTACATAGAAAACATTCATAGAGTGGTTCGAGGAAAAGGTTTCGCACAAGACCGGTGTGTCTGAGACAATCGAGTGGCTAGCTTAGGGGCCTTCGTTGTAGGTCATTACTTAGACCGATTATGATATAAACGGCTATTCTTTCTATACAAAAGAGCAAGATGATAGAAGTACTATGCAAAATAGTGGGGTGATGGTATAAGCTGAAACCATACACTTTTCCAGTTCGAAAGACAAAAACCCCATATTAGCGTTTATGGCCTATTATGGAGTTAGAGAAGAAATATGGGAGATTACATACAACAAGTTCAAAGTTGCTTTATTCAAATGTAAGTGGGTTAGCAATAATGCTGTGGTAATATATCAATAATTTGGAGTTATCTCAGTTGATCTTCAAAGAGTTGGCTATAAAGATGAGCCCTTCATTCTAGCAAGCCAGGCAAAATAAGTGTTTTATATCACATATCCTGCAAATAGAAAAATGTCCATTGCACTTCAAAGTAAAAGACAGAAGTATAGTGATCTGACCTTCAACCTTGGCGACACACCACCTTTCACAACAAATCCATTTAGAACAAATGAAGTAGAATTGGAAGATGATGAAGAATATGCTGTAAGAACTGATCATGGTGAAGGAATATGAGAAACAATATAGAGTAAGACCTTAACTTATAAAATAGAACTGTGTGCCTTTTGTTTTACTCCTGCTTAGTTTATTTTATTTTTATTGCAATTTATTTACCTATCTAACGATGCTTTTTGTGTTAACAGGAATATGGATATGGATAACTCTATTGACTCATCACAAAGTGCTGGGGATGACGAAATGCCTAGAGATAAACCTGTTGCAAGAAGGGTTAGAGGCTGCACAAAGATGGGAGCATTGGTTGCACATCATAAACATCAACAAGAGAGGCTGTATGTGGACATCGATGTCAATATGAATCTAGTTAGTCCTGAGGAAGACCATTTCATTACCTATTTAGGGTATTTGGGTCGAAGCAAAGTGCGCATTACCTACAATAATTGGAGATTGGTTCCCCCAAAAACAAAAGATATGATTTGGAAAAAACTTTTGATATATAAGTTTCGATACTTCTATGATAATTGTAGCTTTATTTCTATTGCTTCGAAAATAATTATCTTATATATTACTTGGCAGCAAACATACGACATCCCAAACACCAAGGAGATGTACAAGCACTGGATAGGGGAGCTTCGTCTATGATGGAAAGGTTTTAAGAACAAGCTTACAGCAAGGTACATTGAGGGGAACTGAGGGGTCAGGATCCAAGTAAACATTATTCATATTTGTCTCCAGAGGATTGGAGGTTGTTTGTGGCATTACGGGAATATCCTCAATTTTTGGTAAGATTTTTGTCATCATGATATAGAGCTTTTGATTTTAATATACTTGATATCATTCATTTGCTTTTTGTTGTTTTTTATTCATAGGAATTAAGTGTAGCAAATGCATAGAGGTAAGCAAAAAATAAGTATCAGCATTACATGTCTCGTGGGGGTTATTGGAAGCTTGAGCGGCAGATGATGAAAGAGGATTTAGAGAAAATGAAGGAAGTAGTGGAATCAGATCCTAGCATTGTTATCCAGGCCCCGCTTCCTCCTCCACGTCACAAAAAATAGAAAGCATGGAGGATTAAGGGTTGGAAGTACATAAATCCAGCTGTTGCTAAGGTTGCTGCAAGGATTATAAGTAGTTAAAACATAAATACATAATTTTTTTCATATCGAGAGTGCTTACTTTTCATTTACGATAAATTGTATGCTATAAGATGAACTAGAAGATCATAGTAGCCTAGGTTCATTCAATCCAAATAGTTGGATGAACATCTTGTCAACGACTATAGGGAAGACAGATGACCCTGGTCCTATTCGAGGAGAGATAAGGGGAGTTAGTGCCGCAATGTATTTTGGATGAGACTCACATTATTCATCACAAGCTGAACTTAGTATAGAGCTTGTGGCCAAGATTTGAGAAGAAGTCAAACGAGAGCTCAATGCCAAACTTTGCCACAAGCTCTGACAAGAGCTGTTGCTAGAGCTTCAACTTGAAATGACAAAGATGTTCGAATCACATAGAGCAAGTGACGAGCATAGAACTCAGGAATCCCCAGCCTTCCCCAGCACTAAAGGAAGTTACAACCCTTTAGAGGAACCACTTGGCGACACACCAGCACCAGGAGAACCTTCCACCCTCTATTTGGATGCGCCACTGTTGCGTGTTGTTGTCGATACTCTTGTTCACACACATGCTACCACCCACCATTATCTGTAAATTCCACAGCATTTATGTAGGGTGACTGTGACATATGTTAGAGAGGGGGAAGAAGGTACATCAGTCCTTGTTCCTGATGCAGAGGTTGGCATGATAGGTCAGGCGATAGGATTTGTCATCCTTTAGCCTTAAAATCTTATTGGTTTTGGGGCAACACCTCCAATGGTAGGCATTACCTTACTATTACTTGAGATCTGTTGGCATCCTACTAACAATTTGTTTTTTTATGTTCTAAAAGGATGACGAAAATGTGAGAAAATGACCCTTCTTAGCACGGCTGCAATAAATTTACAAAGGCATTCGCCAGATTGACTTACATATCCCTCAAGGGATTGTGGGCCTTACATTGGAGTATCCTTACACGATTGACATAAAAGATCTCAAGGAGTTTATAAAGTTGGAGGAGATAGATGAAGGATAAGTAAAATTTGCAATCCGGTAAGTTTTTTTTTTTCTTTCAATTTTTCCCTTCAATTCATGTAGTGGTTTTTTGGTTTCATACAATCAATAATTCATTCCTTATTTTAATTCTATTATAGTTGCTTCCACCACATCTACATAGATATGGACAGACGTGATTTATATGGATTCTTATGTCCTGCAAATACGACAAGGGATACCAATACTTTGGAGGCAAGGACTCACTCTGTGGGTTACGCAATAGGACAGACTAAACTTCGTTGTTATTTAGCACTCATTGTTCAAGGGTACGTATTTTAATTTTGTCTATTTAAAATGTTTAATAAAACATTGCCTTGTCATCTAACTTCATTTTAATTTGTATATATTGTTATAGTTACCATTGGAGTTTGTGTGTTCTTTGTCCTCGCCGCAACGTAGTCTATTGGTTTGATTCGTTGCGTAAAAGACCAAACAAAGAAACAAAATCCGTCTTCAACACGTAAGTTATTTTGTTTGTATTTTATTGATTCTTAAAAAAATGAATAGTTCTAATTTCTGTTGATTTTGATTTTCATAATAGTGCGACTCAGACATATAGACTCTTAGACAGGTCACGCGAGGGTAAAGTTGTTAGAGACTCAAAGTGGTGTTTTCCGAAAGTAAGTAGTTTCGATTCTACTACCAAAAAACAACGTAATACCCACAAAAATTACCCACGGAATTTCGTCTCTGAAATCAAATTACCGACGGATTAGGGACGGAAATAGAATTACTGACAGATCACCAACGGAATTTTTTCCGTCTCTAAAAAATCAGTGGCAAATTGATTTACCGACGGAATAAACCCACGGAAAAAATTCAGTAGGTAATTACCGTAGGAATTTACCTACGCAAAACTTTCGTCGGAAATTACCCACGAAAAATTTTTCAACGGTAATTACCAACAGATTTCTGATGGAAAATTTTCCGTCGGTAATTACCCATGGAAAAATTCTGTGCGTAATCCGTCGGTAATTTAATATTATTTTTTTTAAAAAAATCCATGTGGTAACCTTAAAAGAGGTCACGTGGACATCACAGAAAGCCCCCCACCGCCCAACCCTGCATCCGACCCTGGCGGGCCCCGAGCAAGGGCCACGTGTCCCTCTAACCTTGCGCCACGTATCTTTGTGAAATAATTGTTGCATTTTGTGACAAAGGTGAGATTTGAACCTCTGACCTTTGGTATGTGTTTTGATGCCTTTGCCAGTTGAGCTACTTTCACCTTGCGTTATTTATTCACGTAATAATATATAAAATGTAATAATTAAAAAACAAATATAATATTAAGATAAATATATATATATAATTAAATATATATTTATATATAATTACATATTTCATTTTTTATAATATAAAATATAAAATTTTTTAATTTCTAATTTCATTTAAATATTTAAGATTAATATAAATATATACAATATTACATATATATTTATATATAATTATATATTTCATTTTTTATAATATAAAATTTTTTAATTTCTAATTTCATTTAAATATTTAAGATTAATATAAATATATACAATATTAAATATATATTTACATATAATTATATATTTTGTTTTTATGATATAAAGTTTAAAATTTTTAAATTTTTATTTCATTTAAAATTTTTATTATTAATATTATATATATTTAATATATTATATTACATATTAATTTTATGATATTTAAATTTTTATTTGTTATAGATTATTTTTATTTTTATTATTTTATATAAATTATTAAATGATAATAAAAAAGTTATTAGTTTCACCAACAGATTACCCACGGAATTCTGTTGGTAATTTCTCATTCAAATTACCCACGGAATTCCGTGGGTAATGCGTTGGTAATTACCGACAGAAAAAATTCCGTGGGTAATTCGTCAGAAGTTACCAACAGAAAAATTCCATCGGGAATTAGAGACGAATTACCCACAAAATTCCGTCAGTAATTTCTCGTTCAAATTAACACTACTACAAAAAGGTTGAAAGGTGGCGCACATTTTGTGGCACTTCCTTAATGAAGTGCCACAGCTGCTCATTTATTATTTTTGTTATATTTTTTATTTTTTATTTTTAACCAGCTGTGGCGCCTAAAAGGGTAGGCGCCACAGCTGGTATGATTAAGTGTGGCGCCTGGCCAGCCAGGCGCCACACTTAACTTGCTAAGACCAGCGCCAGGCGCCACACTAGCGTCTGGGTCAGGTGTGGCGCCTGACCAGACAGGCGCCACCCCTGACCCTTTTTAAAAACAAAAAAAAAAAATTTGTTAAGGGTGGAGCCTGCCCAGGCAGGCGCCACCCCTAATCTTTTTTCAAAAAAAAAAAAAAATTTTTTTAGTCATGGGTGGCGCCTACGTGGTCAGGCGCCACCCCTGACCCTTTTTTTTTTTAAAAAAAATTTTTTTATCAGGGGTGGCGCCTGCCTGGTCAAGCGCCACCCCTGACCCTTTTTTTAAAAAAAAAATTTTTTTTTTATCAGGCACCCCTGACCCTTTTTTTAAAAAAAAAAAATTTTTTTATCAGGGGTGGCGCCTGCCTGCTCAGGAGCCACCCCTGACCCTTTTTTTAAAAACAAAAAATTTTTTTTATCAGGGGTGCCGCCTCCCTAGCCAGGCGCCACCCCTGACCCTTTTTTTTAAAAAAAAAAAAAATTTGATTTTCTATCCCTTCCCCACCAATCAGAACCCACCCCGCCCCACCCCCTTATCCTATATTGTTTCCCGCCTCCCTCCCCCCAATCACTTTCATTTCCCGCGTGATACTCCCCCACCTCTCTTTCTTTACCTTTTTCACTATCTTTAATCATTCTCTATCTCATTTTCACTTTCATGTAGCTCAGTATCTGTGCGTGCTCTCCCCCTCCTTCCATTTTCTTATCTTCACTTCTTAAAACGACACTCACACGAGCACACGTCTTTGTTTTATCCCAACTGCCAACCCCACTCCTGTCCCTATTATTCCCTTTTCTTTGTATTGTCTACAAGTTTTTGGTCCCCACTCCATTTGATAGCTCAAATTTCTTCCTTCCCTCACTGAAGATTGCGTCACCAACGGCAATTACGTGGTCCCCCACTCCACTGCCCTGATCAACCTGTAAGTTAAAGTTGCGTTTTGTTTTTATTAATTTATTTTTCAGGTTGTTCTGGTGTTTTTTTTTTTTGGCATGCTTGATATGGTTTTTTTTCCCTGTTATGACACGCATGCTTGTATATTTATATATCATATATAGTCATCTTCTTCATTGATGGTGTTATTATACTAGTACATAAACCAATTTAGAAATAGATATGTACATAGTATGTAATTTCATCCGATCAACAGAAGAAAAAAATATAGAATAATGTAACTAAAATTATTGAGCACGATGACAATGCCCATATGTATTATGCGTGCGCTCTCTCTCTCTCTCTGTCGGCAGGATTTTTTTTTGTGGGACCATCTAGTTTTGTTTCTTTGCTCTTTACATGTACAACACCTATATATATATTATATATAATATACAAATGTGTTTGTTGTTTGTAGCTAGGCGTGTGTGTACATATATATTCCCATTACTAGAGACTTATCCGATCCCCATTGTAGGCGTGTGTACTGTGTTTTAGCTCTCACTAGTTCTAAGAAATTAATGCAACAAATTACAAGAACAATGAAAGAATTGAATTTATATGTTATATATAACCATAAATTTGAACAACAGTAATTAATATACAAGTGACTTGAAATTAGATAATCAAATTAACTTTTAATAATATTGCTATTTTTTTTAAAACTTCTTCAAATTATTTGTTTTCCAAAAATCAAAATCATTTATTTAATATTATTTCACGTATTAAATATATATTTGTGTTAGTGCTATTTTGTAGAGGTAAGAAAATAATTTTTTGTATTATCTTATTAAACTATAATAGAGAAAATCCTATATAAACCCAAATGAAAATAGGAAAAATTGAAATCAACAGAATAAATTGAATAATTCGTTAATTGAGTCATTAACTTATTTAAAGATTTTAAAATATGAATAAAATGACTTTAATATATCAATGTTAATATTTAATAAAATAAAATATAATTTGTCTATATTGTTTAACTTTAAATATATTAACTAAAACCGTAAAGGGAAAATCATACAATAAGGAGATAATTAATGTTGGAATTATGCTTTCTTTTTAATTTTATTTTATTTTCTTTATTTTATTTTCTGAATCATATTTTTTGATTTTATTATATTTTGATGTTTATTACACATATTATTATTTAAAAAAATAACTTAGAACCTGAAATATTTTATTGATTTGTTTATGTTTAATTTGTGTTTGTAGTTTCAGTTCATCAGTCTATTGAAGCTTCTATTTACGGTATGTTTTTTAAATTTTGAGCTTACAAATGTGATTTTAGTTAAATTTAATAGTTATAATTTGTAGGTGTTCTAATGATTGTTATTGATTAATTGCATAAGCAAAATAATTATTTATATATTCTTAACACTTGTATTTTATTTATTGACTTGTAATGTTTTCTAATTTAACTATGATATATTATTGTGGCAAATATGGTTTCTTTTGTTATGAGTTGTAAAATTTTATTATAATGCCTGAGAATAATTAATGAATTGTTTGGCAATTTAAATATTCAGTTTAAGACTTAGAAAGCTTCAATTATGAAGATTTATGTGGTGTATCTTATTTTAAATTAAAATTGGTAAGAGAATATAAAAGTAATTAGTAAATGCAATAGTCATACAACTAACCACGTAATTTTTTTAAAAAATAGATTGAAGCCCATAGATGGATCGTAAATGGATGTCATCTAATCGATGTTCAAGGGAATATATAGATGGGGTGAAGGATTTTATTACATTTGCAACTGAGCACACAAAAGATCCTGGCAAAATTTTATGTCCTTGCTTATCCTGTTATTTTGGAAAGCGGATTAGTCAACTTGATTTGCTAGATCATTTAGTGCGTTATGGTATTGATCAAACATATATACGATGGACAAGGCATGGTGAGACCAATGAGCCATATAGTGATCGCGTGCATACCACGGGTGGTGCCTCGGATGAATTTGATCAAAGCATGTTTGATGAAGATGATGCTCTTGAAGAAATGGTAAATATGGTTGAAGGGGTGCTTCATAACTGCCCTAACGAATATGAGAAGTTGAAAGGTGATGCAGAGAAACCATTATATGTCGGAAGTACTAAATACACAAGATTGCTAGCAGTGTTGAAGTTGTACAATTTTAAAGCTCGCTACGGATTGAGTGATTCGGGTTTTACCGCATTGCTTGAACTGTTGCAAGATATGCTTCCAGAAGAAAATGTACTTCCTACCAAGACATACGAGGCAAAGCGAATTCTTTGCTCTACAACCGGTATGGGATATGTGAAGATACATGCATGTCCTAACGATTGCGTATTATTTCGAAATCAGTATGCAACGTTGGAGAAGTGCCCTAAATGCAACGCATCTCGATATAGGAAGAAGAAAGGAAAAAGTCCTTTGAAGGTACTATGGTATTTTCGCATTGTTCCGAGATTCAGGCGACTGTATAGTAATGCAGAGATTGCTAAGCAGTTGACATGGCATGCAGATGAAAGGATTAAAGACACGAAGCTTAGGCACCCTGCAGACGATCCTCAATGGAAAAAAATTGATCATGAGTACCCTGACTTTGCTGATGAAGTCAGGAACCTTCGCCTTGCACTGTCAACTGATGGAATTAATCCGCACGGTGTTCAGAGTAGCACACATAGCACGTGGCCGGTGATATTGATGATTTATAACCTTCCTCCACACTTAATCATGAAACGCAAGTTTATGATGTTGTCCATGTTAATTTCTGGGCCAAGGCAACCTGGGAATGATATAGATGTATACTTGGCTCCTTTAATTGATGACTTGAAGCTGCTTTGGGATGAAGGCGTTAGTGTGTATGACGGGTACATGGAAGAAAGTTTCACTTTGAAAGCCATGTTGTTTGGCACAATTAATGATTTCCCTGCTTATGGAAATTTGTCAGGATACAGCGTCAAAGGATATGGTGCATGCCCTATATGTGAAGATGACACTCATTCAATGCGACTTCATCATTGTAAGAAAAATGTTTACATGGGGCATCGAAGATTCTTACCATCACAACATCATTGGAGGAA
Source organism: Inga leiocalycina (assembly GCA_963242795.1). Lineage (NCBI taxonomy): Eukaryota > Viridiplantae > Streptophyta > Magnoliopsida > Fabales > Fabaceae > Inga > Inga leiocalycina. The sequence continues at coordinate 50,676,170 of OY725328.1, read as the reverse complement.
GTGGAAAAAGCCTTTCAATGGTGATGCAGAAGAAGGTAGCCCGCCGAAGATGTTGACTGGTTCCCAGGTGTATTCCAAGGTAAAAGACTTGGAGAACAATTTTGGCAAACCTTTTGCGAAACAAATCGAGACAAGCGGTTGGAAGAAAAAGTCTATTTTCTTTGAACTTCCATATTGGAAGTCTTTATATGTGAGGCATTTTCTTGATGTGATGCACATAGAAAAAAATATCTGTGATAGTCTAATTGGCACGTTGCTTAATATCCAAGGAAAAAGTAAGGACAATGTCAATTCGAGGTTGGATTTAGTGAACTTGGGAATTAGAGAAGAGTTGGCACCGATTGAGCAAGGGTTTCGTACCTATCTACCGCCAGCGGCATACACTCTGTCGAGGAAAGAGAAGAAATTGTTTTGTGAGTTTCTGCAAGGAATTAAAGTCCCCGAGGGCTACTCTTCAAATATAAAGAACCTTGTATCGGTAAAAGAGTTGAAGTTAAAGAACCTTAAATCTCATGATTGTCATGTGCTCATGCAAAATTTCCTACCGGTTGGTATACGATCCATTTTACCCAAAAAATTAAGGAACACTATCACGAAACTTTGCGTGTTTTTCAAGTTGATCTGCAGTAAAGTGGTTGATTCAACCAGGTTACAAGATTTGCAAAGGCTGATTGTGTGTACTCTGTGTGAACTTGAAATGTATTTTCCGCCTTCTTTTTTTGACATTATGGTACATCTAACTGTACACTTGGTCAAAGAAACTCAATTGTGCGGTCCAGTGTACTTGAGATGGATGTACCCAAATGAACGATTCATGAAAATATTAAAGGGGTATGTGAAAAATAGATACCGTCCAGAGGGTTGTATCGCTGAAAGTTACATGGTTGAAGAAGCAAGTGACTTCTGTGCTGATTTTCTATCAAATGTTGACCCTGTAGGGATCCCCAAGTCCCGTCATGATGGCCGAAGATCAGGGAAAGGAACAACGGGGAGTGATGTAATAACGATATTAGTGACTGAACGGGATCAAGCCCACTTGTATGTCCTACATAACACTGATGAGGTCGAACCGTATGTAGAAGAACACAAGGATGCTCTCCGATTGGTACATGGTGATGGGAATGAAAATTTATTAACAACAGAACACAATAAACAATTTGCAGGCTGGTTGAAAAATCGTATTAACGATGAGATGGAGAGGAATCCTGATTCAGTTTCTGAAAAATTGAAGTGCCTGTCGAAGGGACCGAGCTTACATGTATTATCTTACAATGGTTATGCAATCAATGGTTACACATTTTATACACAAGACCATGATAAACAGAGCACGATGCAGAATAGTGGGGTAACACTTGTTGCTGATTCTTGGCATAGATCTAGTGCTAAAGATACACACCCTATCTATGCATCAATGTCATACTTTGGTGTCATTGAACGCATATGGGAGTTAGATTACTCTATGTTCAGGGTCCCTGTCTTCAAATGTCAGTGGGTTAACAACAACAGTGGATTGCGGATAGATGACTTAGGCTTTGTGCAAGTGGACCTTTCTAAGGTTTGGTATGAAGATGATCCTTTTATTTTAGCAGCACAGGCAGAACAAGCATTTTACATTCCTGATCCTGCTAAGAAGAATTGGTCTATTGTACTTCCATCCAACAAGAATCGTCAAGCAGAAGTTGATTTTGAAAGTAATGAATATTTGAACATCAATAATGATAATCCTTCATTTGAGAATTTGTGGTCAGCAGAGATTGATATAGATGGAGATGCAGATGGAGATGAAGATGGAGATGGACCCCTATACGTGAGACATGATCATAAAGAGGGAACTTGGGTCAAGAGGAACACAATTCTCAATCCAACACGAATTCTGAAGAATAAAATTTTAAATCAGACAAGAAAAAGGAAAAGATAATGATTGCCTTGACTCATTTACTTGTACGTATGTTTTTATAAATTTCAAAATAATTTGCTTTCGTTGACATACAAGACCATTGTGCACTGATGTTTTGATTTGGTTTATTTCACTTGCAGGAGTATGGACTCACCACATCATGACATTGATGACGTTCCCAGTCCCGTACCTGATGACATTGATGACGTTCCCAGGCACATTGGTAGACAGAGATTTGAGATGAACGTCAGACGTGGCAGGACAGTTATGGCGAGGTTGATCAGACTGAGAAGTAACGGGATCAAGTTACAAGTAGAGTGGAATGAACTTGGGAACCCGTTTGGGGAGAACAGTACCTCGTTAAATAACTTCATCGGGACTACGGTTCGAGACAGAGTCCCTATTACCGTTCAAAATTGGAAAATGGTAAAGAAAAGTTATGAGGATGGGATCTGGGCTGAAATACAGGTAACACCTTAATTATATATTTATTCGGTTTGCTTTGTTTCACTTCATTTCAATCTTACATATGATATATGTTTTTTGACTTGTTTACAGAGTGTTTTTATTATTGATGATGATCGGAAGAACTTCGTAATGAGAAAAGCCGGAAAAATTTTGCGAAAGTTTCGTTCTGATCTCGTCAAATATTTCTTGAGGGATGATAATGATGATATCATTACTACACCGCCTTATCTATTGTACGAAGGAATCATCACTCAAGCAATGTGGGATGAGTTTATCAAAACACATACAACTCCTGATTTCCTGGTAAGGGGATTTGTTTATTTTTCCCTATTACGTGTAATGTACGTATTTGTAAGTAACATTTATATATTTATATGAATCATTTTGATCTAACTAGGAGTTGAGCGAGAAGAATCGAGCTAACGCGACCAACATGCCATACCGATACACACAAGGACCTGTTTCATACGGAAATTTACAAAAACAAATGGTACGAACTGATGATTATTTCATTCATAATAAAAATTGTATGAATATCATTTAAATTCGACTAACTTCGATGTGCAGATACAAGAATCAGGCTCAGATATTACACAGGTTCCACGACATGAGGTGTGGGTCAAGGGTGTCACAAATAAGAAAGGTGAAATTCGTAGTGAGGAAGCAAGAAGAGTAGCCGAATATTGTGTAAGTATTCAATTATATTATGCGTTCAATAAATAATTGGCTTTACTTAAATGAACTCCATTTATAATAACTAATTTTCATTGTAATTCTTTTTGGGAAAGCGACAAATGACACAGGAGGATCCTGCGTTGGCGACCTATGTTGGTCGGGACGATTTATTGAGCAGAGCGTTACCAGTACCCGAGTATGATGGTCGTGTTCGGGGTACTGGTTTTGCAGTCACCCCATCAGCATACTTCGGACGTCAGAAGCGCTCGAGTAGAAGTGATGTTTCCCACCTACGTGACGAGATGTCTAGCTTTAAGCATCAAATGCAAGAACTTCAACAACAAATGCACTACAAGGAACAACGAGAAGAACAATTCACCGAACAAATGCGTTTGCTGCAAGACCAGAATGCGTTGTTAACAACGCAAATACAACAGTTGGTCCAGGGTAGGCCAACACCAAATGTTCCGTTGTGATAGCCCAAGTTTCAGAGATAGCTGCAATTCCATGCCTAAAGTCCCTTTTCCTTCGGTAATAAATTTCTTGTCTACTTAACTTTATGTTAAATTATAATTAAGCGAATTTAACATATTAACTCTCTTTTCCATAGGGCGAATTTCAATGCAAGCTATATGTCGAGCAAGCATCCAAGCACGCGGTTGCAGTGGGTGTTGCCTACAACACTGGTGAGGACGTACTGCACAATTCACCGTTGCCCGATAACACACTCCGGGTTAGGGTTGACGTCTGCATGAACGAAGACGCCATCTTACCGATCCCGTCTCAGGATGAGCAAAATAAGGTGGCAGATGTTGTAGGTGGCTATGTTGCTTGGCCAATAGGTCTTATCGAGCCATGTGGAAAGGTCGTTCATTCAAAATTCCCTGCACTTTTCCTTCAAACTTTCATCTCGAACTGTGATTTAATTTTCTGATTTGCGCAGGGTAAGATTTCAAAGTCTTCAACAACACAACCCAAGTCAAAAGCATCGGCCAGCCATCAGAGCAGAAGAAGACATACCTCATATCTCGATCAATTAATATTGATTGCACCACAATTGATCGGTGAGGGAGTAGTGTCATTACGTATTCCAAGACATATCTAGAATGTTGGTGGTCTAGTTGATTATATTACTGCCGAGGTCGTGCAGGAAATATGTGCTCGTGATTGGGTTAGTGCTTCGGCTATCAACATCTGGATAAGGTACTTCACTATTATCGTTTATCACTGTTATTAATATATCTCGTTCCATTTCTTTTGTTTCTCATGACACTGTATGTTTTATACCAGGCATTTAGACCAGGACGTTTTCATGGATACACACAGGGTCCAATTCGCATTTGTCAACCCTTTTCTCGTTGGTCATCATGAGGGTAAAATGGATGTGACTGCGCAGTCTAATGAGCTGAAAGATTACTTTAGCAAGAAAGCGACAGCAAATACATTATTTTTAGTGCCGTATAATACGGGGTAAGTTATTATTGGTACAATTTTTCTTTTTATTGTTTAACTTCTATCATAACATGATTGTTCAAAAAATATTTTTAAAACATATTTTAGGTGCCATTGGATATTGATCGTTATCAATCCAGCGGAACCTTCAGGCCCTCGCATTTATTATGTGGATCCTCTGAAAAATGGTCTTCCACAAGACCGTTTTGATATGTTGCTATTGATCAGTAGGTAAGTATACGTGCCTATAAATAAATATTTGCGAACATGATTGAATAGCCAAAAGTAATAACTTTCTGTTTCTTTTATTAGCGCATTGACTGCGTATCGGTCGTCTGTCGGGTTAAACTATTCTAAAGCTACTGACCCTCGCCTTAGCTATCCTTGGAAGAAGATACAGGTATTGATATTTGACTTTAATTTACTTAGACTTTGTTATTAAACACTTTTTATTCAAGAACAGAGTTAAATATTGCATTATATTATTACAGTGCCCTTTCCAACCTAATGACAATGATTGTGGGTACTATATCATGAAATTTATGAAGGATGTTATTATGCATGATCAACCATTTATTCCTCAAAAAGTAAGTCATTTAGTTGCACTTCATATTGTGTTGTAATGAAATTGAATTAGTGCCTGACAGTTATGTTTTACTGATTTTAATTCGTTCTAACTTGTGTCTGATTGTATTTATCTGTAGTATTATGAAGATCAACGTTGTGACGCTTTGACAGACCATCAGGTTAATGAAGTGATCGAGGAATGGTGTGAATATGTGTTTAAGCAAATCCCTAGGTAGCTATATTTACTATTAAATTCACTAGCTAGCTGGTTTTTTTGTTGTTGTTTCTAATTGCCAATATAATTGTTGTGTCATGCATGTTTGTTCAAGTTGAATTTGTTGTATTATATTTCATTCAGCTAGGTTTACAGTATATTGTATAACAATTTTCATTACTACTTTAGCTAATCAATCATTTGTTGGTATCATTTTAAAGTTATCTATTATTGTTCTTATTAAACCTTGCAGACTATAATTATATATGCATGAGAAAAAAATATGCTAAAAAAAAACCAATACGAAAAACCCAAAAAAATATGAGAAAAAATATGCAAAAAAAAAAAGAAAAAAACACCTACTGTGGCGCCTGGCCAGCCAGGCGCCACCCAAAAAAATATGAGAAAAAAAAATTCAAAAAAAAACCAGAACGAAAAAAAATAAAATAAAACACCTACTGTGGCGCCTGGCCAGCCAGGCGCCACAGGAGGTATAGGCCTACTGTGGCGCCTGGCCACCCAGGCGCCACAGCTGGCCCACCCACCTGTGGCGCCAGGCCAGCCAGGCACCACAGGAGGTATGCTTCCTGTGGCGCCTGCCAGGTTAGGCGCCACAGAAAGCTATTTTTTTAAAAAAAAAAATTTAAAAATCTGTGGCGCTTCCAAGCGCCACAGCTTTTTTTAGTAGCGTTAAGATAGGTGGCATTTCGCAAGCGCCACAGCTAATGCAATTATAAGCGCCACAGATTTGGTTTTTTGTAGTAGTGTAACCACGGAATTTCGTGGGTAATTACCAACAGAAAAAATTCCGTGAGCAATGCGTCAGAAGTTACCGACATAATTTTTTCCGTGGGTAATTAGAGACGAATTACCCACATAATTCCATTGGTAATTTCTCATTCAAATTACCTACGGAATTCTGTGGGTAATTACCGACAGAATTTTTTCCCTCTTTAATCTGTCGGTAATTAGAAACAGAATTTTTTTCTAGCGGTAATTTTTCCGACGGAAAATGTAACCGCCTGCCATAATTATATCCGAAATACGCAATTAAAGTGAAATAGAGACCAATAAGAAACAAAACTTATTTAAATTCCCATCTTCACGATAGGGTTTTCACAAATCACTTTCGAAATCTAATTAACCTGGTCTCATATTCAATTTCGAATACAATTACATCACGCGGAATATCACATTTAAACAAATATCAGAGTGTATAACAATAACTTCCCGGCAACTCCCAGGTTCATACCTTTACATAGAATTCATAGGGCACATTCGCCCTTTACAATTCCTCAAACGGGGATTACACAAATCTCAACTGCATACATGCATACTCAATACTAATCCAATATACAAATACCATATCCAAACATACATCCCAACTATGATAACCAACTACCAAAATCTATAACCCGAAGTAGTCCTCGTCGCCTTTGCCTGTTTGCTCCATCCTCGATCCACCTACCCTGTCTAAAATGTTGGTAGGGGAGGGTGAGATTCGAGAGAATCTCAGTAGGAAACAGATACCTATATGCATGTATGATATGTGTTTAATGCATGATATGCTTGCAATACAAAACTCATGTTCAACAATGACATATCTGCGTGCTCAATGTTTCAACAACATACTCATGGCCATAGCATAACTAGAAACAGAGCTACAATCATTCATACATGTTTCACATAATCCAGCAAAGCAATACATGCATCAATACACAAACACAAATATCAAAGCATGCAAGAGAGGTAAGTTCCCTACCTCCAGTCTTTTCTCCTCGATTTGCGTGCCAGCAACTCGGGGCTTCACATTCGATCCTACAATGTCAAATATACTATTTAGACACTTCCATAGTGTTTCTGGGGGTTATATGAAGCTATATGGAAAAATTACTAAAATACCCCCGGGGACCCGGCCCGGCCCCGCCGTACCCGGTCTAGCTGTACTTTTCCTGAAATTTTGACATGGGCTATTCTAACATATTTTCGCCCAGGGAATCCATTTTCGGACTCGGAATTATCAAATTCAATGTCAATTACAAAATTACCCTTGGCAGCCCCACTTTAAGGGTTTCAGGGGCGTTTTTGTAATTATGCTTTTTCGGCCTTTTCCGAAAAAGTGGCCAACTGTAACCCCACCTAATTTTCGCTCCTGAACTCAATGGAACCATCAAATCATTGAAAATCCAACTCTAAGACCCATTTCTAGAGCTGGCCGAAATTCTCAAGTATTCTGGGAAAAATTGGGGTTTTTCGGTTTCGGCTCCGTAAACGCGTTTCCTTCTACTCCTAACCACTTTATTAACCATTACATTGGGTTAGAACTACCATTTAGTATCAATTTGGGCAGCATAACACCTAGGCCAACCCATTTTCCAAATTTACAAACAAAGACAATCCGGTGAAATTTCACCGATTAAATCAACCACAGCAGCCAGAACAATCAAACATTGAAGTTTCGGAAGTTACCTCAAGCTCCCTCTGGCTTTTACTCAATATGGCTGAACCCTAGCCCCTTTTAAACAATGGAAATTGAGCTTCCAACACCTTAAAGAACATGAAAGAGAAGCTTAGAAGCAAGGTTATACGCGTTAGGAGCTAGATCGTCGGAGAAATCGGCTTACCTTGTGAGATTCCTCCTCTTTCTCTCTCTAAGAGCTCTCAACTTTCTCTCACAAGTTTCAGCTGGTTCATCACGACAGAAAATGATAGCTGAAGAAGATGAGAATATATTTAATTCCATGCTGATGTCATCTTTTAATGAGATGATGTCATAATTCCCATTTTCGGATTTTCTGGCAGATTTTCTGCCCAAACTTTGAAAAATCATAACTAATTCTAGAAAAATCTAAATGAGGTGATCCCAAAGCCAAATGAAAGGTATTTAAGTCCTCTTTATAGGAAAAATATTGGCCATTACTAAAAATCACCACACAATTCCAGAATTACACAAATTTCATCACTGCCCCAAAACAGAGTCCATTTTTGACCTCAAACTTTGGACAGTCATATCTCCCAGTTCACAAAATGAAATGGCACAAATTATATGTCCATTTTGAAGCTTGAGATGTGAAATATAAGACTAGAACGTTTCATAATTTTCTGACATCATTTTCCTAGTCAAAACATCCACACGATAAGACTGCCCAGACAGAATTCACACTGGACAGCATTTCCAATTTTGCAACCAATGTGTCCAATCCAATTTAAAACAATTCCAATGTTTAAATACCACAACATGACACCATTTCCATCACAATACCCCATTCAATTATTCCCTCTATTCTAAGTCAATTTGAATGTTAATCCACAATTGAACTCAAATATAGGGTTTTGGCGTTGCTCATAACACAAGCGACTACAATCCACTTTATATTCTCTAAAAAGGTTCATTAATCACTAACCACGTACACTTTTGTAGCCATTAACTCCTAATCACAATTTGGGATCTTGCTAAACCGGGGCTTAGCAATCCACTAATCTCAGGCTTATTCTCTAGCCTCGAGTCTCAAAATTCGGGGTATTACAGAAAATCCGTCAGAAATTACCGACGAAAATAATTCTGTGGGTAATTCCGTCGATAATAGCATGTTTTTTTGTAGTGTTCTAATTCTTTCATTGACAATCATTTTAGATATACCTTTATTGATTTTAACAACCAATTGGCTTTGATTTAAAGTGCTCTCGACAACCTGGCAACACTGAATGCGGATATTATGTTATACTTTATATGTATAACATCATTCAAAGTGGAATTATTAGCAATTTTGAACAAGCAATCGCTTCTTCATTCTCAAATGAGAATATTTTTGATGTTGTAATTGAAATGCTAATTAATTCATTTACTTGATTCATTTCATCACCGCTTATTTTCTAATTTGTAGATTTTTGATAATGAAGATGCCAACCTATATGAAGACATTAATTTGATCAGAGACCTTTTGACTGGACATCTTTTTCAACAGATAGATTAGTAAACTTTTTATTTATATTAGTTAGTAGTTGTGTGATGACAACATTTTGACACTTTCTGATTGTTATTGTATATATATAGTATTATGTTGTATGAGTTGTTATTGTACATATACATATATATATATATATATATATATATAGTAAAGATTGCGGTGCTCACTGTCCTTATCATTTTGTAAGGGACATTATGGTTTTTGAATCCATTTTCGATTCTGTTTCTATAGTTTTAATTTGCTGGGTAATGAATAATATAAATAATCATTTTAAAAAAATAAAACTTTTTAACATCCTAAATGGGAAAAAGGAACATCTAAAGTCACTGTGGAGGGACTTTAGATGTCCCTTTTTTGAAATTGGGACTTCTAAAGTCCCACTTTAAACATCTATTTTTTTAGGGACGTTATTTCTAAAATAAACTATATCACTCACATAGACGCTTCTCTATTTTTAGATGTTAAAAGTGCCAAAAAAGAAACGTTAAAAGCCCTGTCTCTAGTAGTGGTTTTCTTCTCTACGATGTCCTTCTAATGTTAAAACTTTAGTAGATGATGCTTTCCGGAAATATACATATCTTAGCAATCAAGATTCCAAGAGTTAGGGGTGTATATGGGCAGGGCTGGGCAGGGCATGGACCTTATCCGATGCCTAGCCCGGAAAAAGAATGAGCGGCGTTTAGAGGCCCGTTGCCCGGCCCTGCCCAATAAAAGCCCAAGTAATTTCAGGCTGGGCTGGGCTGGGCAAGGCGGGCTTGTGTGCCCAAAAATTTCTCAAAAATTTAAAAATAATAAAGTATTAAATAATAATAATATAGAAAAAATATATAGTTTGGTATTTCAAAAATATATTTTATGCCATAGTCCTTTTAAGATTTTATTACTTAGATTCGATTCATGGGTTAATAAAACAAATTAATTCAATAGAGATTATTTTCTTATTATTTGAAAATAATTTACTTTTCAAAAACTCAATTTACCCACTTCTTAATTAAATATGGGTATGAAAAAATATGCCTATATGCCTAATAAATACAAAATATGTTTATTCATTAAATTCTAATTGAATGGTAAGTAAATACTTGTTCAATTATATATACAATATATATATATTTTAAATACAATTATACATATATATTGGGCAGGGCCAAATGGGCAGGGCAGCACACCTTACCTGGTGCCCAGCCCAGCCCGGTATTTGGCCTGGCCCGAAGATGCCCAAATGATTTATGGGCGTATTTTTTAGGGCCCGACTGGATATTTTTTTATTGGGCTTGGACGGGCATTATGGACCTTTGGGTCTCATGAACACCCCTACCAAGAGTATTATATATCCTATCATGCCGTGTTCAAGTTTACTACTCGCTGTCCCTCGCATCCCACCGGACATTAAGAAAATGGGAATCCTATTTTCTTGCGCGGTCCTAATTTCATATGGATTCTTGGGGTTTGTTTAGTTTTTATTGTGGATGCTAATTGTACATTTTTTTTTTCATCGCGGGTTAGTTGATCCAGGCCTTGGTGATAGTTCACCCAATTCTTTATACAAATATATACTCTACGTGCTCTTTTTTTTTTTTTTGCCAAAATGTCTGCTCTATATTACAGGTCATGATTAGTGGACTTTTGTGTTGTCCAAAACACCTTCCATGCTTATGCCGGTTTGTGTAAACTTTTTCATTTATAAAAAATATATACTTAGTTTTTCATTTAAATCACCTTTTTGAAATTTTAAAATTTTAAAAATAATCATAATATAAAAAGCTGAATTTTTATTATTTTGAGAAACTACTTTGAGGAGTTTCTGAAAATAAGCTGATGCTGTAGATAAAAGAATTCTATAAAATTAAGGAGATACGCATAAATACAATAAAATTTAAAAATAAATAAATAATATATCATTTTTAAGGACAAAATACAAGAAGATATTATGAAATCTTAAAATTAGTAAATAATAACCGCTTTTTATCATTGAATTGAAATCAAATGCAAAACAATATACAATAAATTACATCTCATAAATATTTTTAAAATATCTAAAAATAATTTATTTTTTAAGCGTAAACAAATGAGCTTTTGATTCATCTTTACTTAAAAAAAATCTTTCCAAGCTTCGTCTCACGATCTGAAATTACCATGGAATGAAAAACTGGACCGGACCAGCCGGTCCGACCGGAAAACCGGTGAACCGGTCCCAGGTCCGGTCCGGTCAGCTGCTTGTGAGGGGAGGAGGGTCGACTCGGTCTTGACCGAGTCGACCCGGCCGGTTTCATTGTGACTCGGCCAAACCGCCGAGTCACTAAAAAAATTTGAAATAAAAAAAAATCAGAGATTCAGAACCGTGTGAGACGCGAAAAGAAATCATAATGTCAAAGATTCAGAACTCCACTCCCTCCCTCGTGAGCCCCGACCCTGTGCCCTAGCCCCTGGTTGAACGGCGAACGGCGAACGGCGGTGGTTGCTTGAACGACCGACCTTGTGCCGTAGCCCCTGGTTGAATTGTGAATTTCGAACGGCTAACGACAGTGGTTGCTTGAACAATGAGTGACGACGACGAAGACGGCGAGCGGAGAGGAGCAAGCGGCCACTGTGAGAGACGACGACGGTGAGCTACAGTGAGTCGGCGATTTCTTGAAGGCTTGAAGATATTTCGACTATTTTCATTTTCAGATTCTTGAACCCATTGAAGTGAAAACGTTGAACTGTCGAAGTGAAGAAGAAGAAAGAGAAAACATATCATCAATGCATTAAACTTTGTGTGTTGACTATTGGGTTCAATACTTTTCAAATTGTCATATAGGAATTAGGAATACGTGTTTTGGGACAAGTGAAAACTGACACTAGAACTAGAGTGTAGGTAGAGTGTAGGTAATAGGAATTGTACTATTCATTAAATTAGTTTCTCTCTCTCACGGTTTTAGTAATGTTTTTATATAGTTTTCATTTTTTTCTAATATAAATAAGTTTCATATATCAATATATATTTGAAAAGTTAAATATTTTAAATATTATCTATTTTTATATTAAAGTTTTAACAATTTTAATTTTACTTCAATTAATCAAACCTAACATAATCAATTAATTTTATCTATAGAAGTTTAAAAATATATTAATATATATATTGTTACTAATAAATTGTAATATTTTAATATGACCGGTTTGACCACCGGTTAGACCCCGGTTGACTCATTAACCCTTAAACCTGTTCCGTGGCCTGTTCCTTGCCCGGTCCGGTTTTTTGTTCCTTGGAAATTACTTTCAGTATCATGTGCATTAAAATTTAAAACTAATTTTAATTGGAGATATCGGGTATGAAAAATAAATATCTAATTTCAGATAAAAATAAAAAATGATCTAGGTATTCTCTTTTCATTAAAATTCTTTGATGTACGAAAAATTAAAAAATAGTGGGAAAATATTTGGAAAACCAATATGTGAAAGGAGTCTTTAAAATTCAAGGTCAATACATTTATAAAATTAAAAGGAAAAATTAATATTTTAATCCCTTAATTTTTAAATCACTTATAAGTCAGTCCCTTAATTTTTACTTGTTTTAAGTCCCTTACTTTTTTACCGTAATATAAAGTTTGTCCTTGTCCATTAGATCTCTCATTCCAGGCGCCATATCGGGTCTCACATCCTTGTAATAGCTCCACATCACTGCCGCTGGAAAAAGAAAGGTATTTATTTTTTTTAAAGAAACTATTTATTATATTTAAATTTTAGTTTTTTTGAGAAAGCTAGTGTCCATCAAGAAGATGAATATGATCAGAAAGGCAAAGATGGATCAACCTAGAGACATATATGCAAGAACCGAATATCTGAAGAATCCCTATTTTTATATAAATTTAAGATATATTTTAATATATTTGGTAGTCATCTATGATAAATTAAAGGGATTTAAGTAAGATTTTGATAAGATATGAACTTGGTGGATGATTTTGGGGATTTCATTATAAATATTAAAGTTTAGGATAAAAATAATGATATTAATAATGAAAATAATAATTTAAGATACAAAGGAAAAGTTATTTTAGGTTTATCCCATCTTATTAAAACTAGACCGGACTGTCCAGTTCAACCATTAAAACTGTTGAATCAGTCATCTAACCGGTCCGATCCGACCGGTTCAAACTGTTTAATATTTATTCATATTTTCCTAATTTCAAAAATCCATATCTAATTCTACATATTTTCAAATTAAAAATTACAAATTAAAACTCTATGGAAAGCTTGAGATGCTTACTTTCTAATGTAAAAAGAATCACTCAAAAATATTATCATTTGACCAGAAAAAAAATATCAAATTCCAAAACTATTCTAAAAAATATTATCGTTCAAGTTTACTTTCTCACAAGTTTAGCCCCGAGTTAGCTCCGGTTTAACTCCGATCTGACCCACTGACCCTTGACTCACTACCTAAACCGGTTTAGCAGCCGGTCCAAGTTTAATAACCTTGATTTTATCATCATTTACCATTATCATTATCAATTTTTTATTTTTTTTATCTTTTTGTTTGATTTTATTTTGTTAGAGGGATGTTGCACTTTATGGAATGAGGTTCTAGGAACTTGACCTATATGTAGGGGGTCAAGCTTCTTTGGGAAGAGGGAGGAGATACGCTCAAATATAGAGGAGAGCACGGAGAGAGGCAGTTGGGTTCTGTCATCATCTTCACAGGAGGACTAGAGGACTATGGAGGTGTCTGATTTGAAGCCCATAAGCATCGTTGTGAATTGAACTAGTGGACGCTGTGGAGAATTGGAAGCAACTGAAGCTAAGGAGAAGCTTAGAAGAGATTTGAAACTCAATCTTTTAGTTTTATTGATTTCTTCTCTTTCCTTTTAGTTAACTTTTATTTTACTGTGGATTATTATTACTTTGATTTGGTTTTTTTAATAACTATAAGTAGCAAAATTTCTTATTCTAGGCGATTACTTTGAATTATTGCACTACAAAAAAAATAGCGATTTTCTGACGGAATAACGAAAATTCCGTCGCAAAAAAAATTTGCGACGGAATTTTGGACAGAATCTTGTTCGTCGGTAAAAAGGGCGTCTCAAAAACTTTTGTGACGGAATACCCCATTCCGCCTCAATTTGTGATGCAAAGTCCGTCTCAATTTGAGACGGAATTTCAGATAGAAATAAAGTCCGTAGCAATTTGGGATGGACTGTTCCGTGGGAATTTGAGAGGGATTTAGGTGGTTAGAACCTTGTGCTTCGTTTCCGTTCAATCAAAAATTTAATTGCACTAAACCCATTAATTACCATATAGTTATATAGCCCGAGTCATTTGTAGAATTGGTGAAAATATCAATTATGTTTAAAAATTGAAGTGAAGTGTTACAAAAAAATATTATGTTAAATGCACACAAATTTTGAGTTCAAATTAATTCTATATTCTTCCCATTTACATAAGGGCATTTTGGATACTTCATAAGATTTTAAAATCCCTAATTGTGCTACATAACTTTATCTATAATTTGTTTAGTTTATTGACCTATTTTATAATATAAGTAATTCAACTATGTTTTAATAGGATTTTTCCTAATGATTAATCAAATAAAACATAATAAAAAATAAAAAAATATTAAAGGAAATTTCCGACGGAAAATTTTCATCGGAAATTCCTTTCGAAAAAAATTTCCGACTGAATTTTAGATGGAAATTCTGTTGGAAATCTTTGTGAACATTTTCGACGGAATTTCCGTTAGAAATTCCGTCGGAGATAAAATTTTCCGACGGAATTGTTCTGTCGGAATTTCCGACGACCATTGGTCTAATTTTGCGATGGAATTTTTTTGGGCCTCAAAATTTGTCGGAAATAGATAGTTTTTTTGTAGTGATGGATGGATTAAGACCTTTTTAATTCCTCTCTTTATTGATTAATGAAATTTATGTGTTAATTTTATCTCATGCTTAATGCTTTTGGGTCATTAGCCACCACTTAGATTGTTGGGTTCAATTAGTTGATGCTTGAGAAAGTTAATTCAATTGTAGAACTTAGATAAAATTGTGTTAGATTTGAAATTTAAGATTTAAATGGATAGTTTGTTAATAAAATAGATATATATCTATTAGTCTAGCATTGTCTAATTGAGATTGGAGCTTGATAAGTATTTTCATTAACTAAAACAAGAGATTGCACATGTTAATTGAGAATATAAAATTTGATTTTGACATTTTGAACATCTGACAAACACATATTTTCTTTAAAAATTTAAGAAGGATTTAAACTAGTCTTAAAAAGTATAATAGGAATAAGTAATCCTAGGCTCCTCCCATCTTGAAATTCTCAAATAAATTCTCTCTTAATCAATTAATTCTTAAATCTAAAATCTCTTTTAAATTATTTGCACTCAACCTAATTAAGAACATAAGTGTGATAATGAATTTGTTTTTCCCTTAGTCCTCGTGGGAACGATAATATTATATTACTTGTGACGATATGTGCGCTTGCGGTTAAGCTAGATAGCAAATAAGTTTTTGGCGTCGTTGCCGGGGACTAACAACAAAAGTTTGTATGGTTAATTATAGCAATTGTATTATCAAAAAACTTGTTAGTCATCTAGCTTAACCGCAAGCACACAGATTATCACAAGTAATATAATAATATCGTTTCCATGAGGACTAAGGAGAAATGAGTTAATTATCACACTTATGTTTTTAATTAGGTTGAGTGCGATTAATTTGAAAAAGATTTTATATTTAATAATTAATTGATTAAGAGAGAATTTATTTGAGAACTTCAAGATGGGAGGAGCGTAGAATTACTTATCCCTATTGTACTTGATAAGACTAGTTATCCTTATTAAATTATTAAAGAAAATATGTGTTTGTCATAGGTTCAAAATTAATTAATAAAACTCTATCAAGTCAAAATCAATTTTTATATTCTCAATTAACATGCACAATCTCTTGTCTTAGTTAATGAAAATACTCATTAAGCTCCAACCTTAATTAAACAATGCTAGGCTAATAGATATATCTCTATTCTATTAACAAATCATCCATTTAACTCCTAAATTTCAAGTCTAGCATGACTTTATCTAAGTTCTACAATTGAATTAGCTTTCTCAAGCATCATCTAATTGAGCCCAACAATCTAAGTGGTGGCCAATCACCCAAAAGCATTAAGCATGAGATAAAATTAACACATAAATTTCATTAATCAATAAAAGAAAGGAATTAAAAGGTTTTAATCCATCCAATAGTTCAAAGCAATCCTAGAATAAGAAATTTAGCTGCTCATAGTCATAGCCAAAACCAAATCAAAGCAACAATAATCCACAACAAAATAAAAGTTAATTGGAAGGAAAGAGAAGAAATCAATAAAATCAAAAGATTGAGCCTCAAATCTTTCCTAAGCTTCAATTGCTTAGCTTTAATTGCTTCCAATTCTCCACAGCGTCCTCTAATTCAGTTCACAATGGCGCTTCTGGGCTTCAAATCAACCGCCTCCATAGTCCTCTCATCCTCCCATGAAGATGATGACAGAACCTGACTACCTCTTTCCTTGCTCTCTTCTGTATTTGAATGCATCTCCTACCCCTTCCTGAAGAAGCTTAACCCCCTATATATAGGTTAGATTCCTAGATCCTCATTCCATAAAGTGAAATATTCCTCTAGCAAAATAAAATCAAATAAAAGATTAAAAAATAAAAGGTTAAGGTGTAAAAATACACATGATTTTTTTTTTCCAAAAGTGCACCCAACACCAAATACTTTTTTCAGGTGCAAAAGTGACTATGAATTTACAAAATCGGTGCAAAAGTCACTTTTTCCATTAGTTGCAGATAACAGCCGTTAGTTTTGTTATTATTGTGCCTACTGAAGTTATTGCTTCTTTAACTCATGTATACGTGGCAGTGGGATTCAAAAATTGTCTATTAACACTCCCAATTTCTTCACTCAATTAATCATAGAGTCCAAGAGGCTCTGGTACCTCGAGGCTTCCCCAATTTTCACCTTCCTTTCTCAATACTCCGCCAGTGCCATCACTCAGCTCCTTGCCGGTCATGGTGATCGGCACCATCCAACTCACTGCTGTCTCCATTAAGAACTCTGCTATCACCATCTTCTACTTCAACATCATGGTAAAATCTTGAGATTGCTCTGTTTAACTTTCATATGATCATAGAATCAAGAGCCTATTAAAGCCTTGAACCTGATAAGAAAGGTTTACCATCCAATGATTTTGAATCTCCAAGTTTTTCAAAGACTTGGCCTTAAACTTGTCCCCAACTATCCCTACACACTGTTGCACAACATTCTCGCAAATGCCATTGATTTTCTCCCACAACACCTCTGCATACTTAGAAGGAGTAGAATCACTCACAAACACCGCCCTTCTGTACAAACTGGTCCCATTGGGAAGATTAATGCACAAATTAATATTTTTTGGGTTTCCATCCACCAGAAGCAATTTGAAAGAATAGGGCATCTCTAAATTCGCACCTCTGATTCTACCTTGGCTTCCTCAAATTTGGCATCCAATCTAGCACCTGTTAATTCTCTACGAGATATAGTTGGCAAACCCACTTGGTTGAGGAAAGCTATGAACTTTGTGTGCTCCAAGCTCGACAAAGACACCGACCCACAAGATTCATACACCCAGTCAGTGAGATAATCGAGCGCACTGTCAATCTGGGTCTTGCTAAGAGTAGATCTAGGTGACATTTTAGGACTCTAGAGCTTCTCCATGCCGTCTATCAACATAGCCCAAGCTCCCAAATCCTCCTTCACACCAGATAACATCAAATGCAGTTGCTGCATCAACGATCAAGTGATTTTGAGTTTGAATTTAAATGCGAACAACATGAGATGGGAATTGAGTGAAGAAATCTTTGTGAGTGTTAATGGAAAATTTCGGACCCCACTGCCACGTATACATAGGTTAAAGAAGTAATGACTCCAGTTGGCACAATAATGGCATAACTAACGGCTGTCATCTGCAAGCAATGGAATCTGTGACTTTTGCACCTATTTTGTAAATTAATAGTCACTTCTGTCCTTAAAAAAAAGCATTTGGTGTTGGGTGCACTTTTAAAAAAAACTCATGTGTATTTTTGCACCTTAACTCAAAAATAAAATATAAGAAGAAACTAGATAATGATGATGATGATGAGAAAACTACAATATCTTTTCCTTTTTATCTTAAATTATTATTTTTATTATTAACTTTTGATATTTATAATAAAATCCCCAAAAACATGCACCAAGTTCATATCTTATCAAAATATTACTCAAATCCCTTTAATTTACCATATATAACTTCCAGATATATTAAAATATATCTTAAATTTATCAAAAAATAGGGAGTCATCACACCCCCATACTTGTATCAAATCTTATCCTCAAGATTTTAATTCGTAAACCACCAAAGAAAATATTGGAAGTAAGATTTTAAAGCAAACATTATAAAAGTAGAATCAACTTAAACTCTAAAAAATTAGAGCTTCATAGAATTCTTTTGCACATTCTAAAAATGCAAGTAGTAAGGCAAATAACTTGGTAAAAGATAAAATATAATAGAATGTCCCTTATAAGGCAAGTGTTTACACTCATCTCTCAATATAATTAAGGGTTTGTGTTTTACTCAATTCCACTTATAGCAACCCATCTACCATAGGATTGTTTATCATCTCAATATCTACTTTATTATCCCACTACATACATAAATCAAAAGGACTTGATAATAGATAAAACTTTAGCTAGTGCAAAGAAATTCAAGGAAAGACATGAAGAATGAAAGGATATTTTAAGAGGAATGAACAATTTTTTTATACTCTTTTTTTTTTCCTTGAGCTTGTAGGTTCCCTTTTTATGCGATCTTGCATATGGGTGATAAAACACCGATTACTCAATTACTCTTACAGGTATCTCAAGAGTCTTTTAGCCCAACTCTTAACCCTCTTTAACTCAACCGTTTGACGTGAGTGCCAACATTAGTAATGAAGTTCCCTCAGTTACTAAGTCAAGTCTAAAGAACTCAGTGTCGTTGTTGTTCTTATTCCTTTTTTTTAGCCCTTCAATCCCCCTTTTTCTTTTTCTACTTAGTATTAACTAAAGTAAAGAATGAAAAAAAAATGCTTAAATCATCTTTATGTATACAAGGGGAATTTTCAGCTAAGATTCAATACAGGTTATAGAGATGAAATCATAATAAGTGTACTCTCTCTTGAAAATATAAATATATAGGCTCAAATTCCTCACATGTTATTTGACATCTTAAAGTGAATCACCCTAACCAAATTTTTGCCTATTTACTAACATTTAAGAATACAAAATTGAATTCTAATGAGATTCAGTTCTTTCAAATTTAAATCAAACCCACCTTAACAATATTCACAATTAAAACCTCAACTTCCAAAAGTAAAAAAACAAAAAATTTGTAGTTCACAAGTTTCAAAAAAAAAATGTTCATGCTCAAGAACAATTAAAAACTTAAAGACAAGTTGTACAAAATCAATGGTACCTCCACCACACTTAAGTTCCACATTGTCATTAATAGGAATGTGCAACTTGAAATAGTCACTACTACAAAAAAGCGATATAATGATGCTTATTTTAAAAAATACTTTGGCGTTTAAGAAACGCCAAAGCTTTTGACGCCATTAAAAATACCTATGGCGCTTTTCAATTTACAAAAATCCCATACATTACCTTATCAAATTAAATAAATAAATAAATTATATATGGCGTTTTATGTAACAAGCGCTAAAGGAAGAGGTGCCCTCCTTTGGTGCTTAAAAATCTAACGCCAAAGGAGGGTGGGAACCCACTTTTGGCGTTTATGTGATAAACGCCAAAGGAGGTAAAACCTCCTTTGGCGTTTATCAAATAAACGCTAAAGGAGGGTTCTTTTTTGACTTTTTTTTAATAATTTTTTTTTTCTTTTTTTTAATAATTTGTTTAAATATTTTTTTCCTGTACGATGTAATGCAAAAATAAATGTTTGATGATCATATATAGATTTTAGCAAATAAATAATCATATATTTCGTCTAGTAGGCCAATTACAATACAAAACAATGTTAGTCATTTTTTTTTGAATTATTTTCTTTTCTTGATAAAACAAGCAAATTACAATGCGATAGTAAAAAAATGTAAAACAGTAACTACAATGATTTGTATTACAATAAAATCACTACAATATTATTTTATTTGTAAGCTTAAAAATTAAAAAACTAATAATGTATAGGAAGTTTAAGCTGACAAAGTTGAAACTTCAAATCAATACCTGAAAAATAAAAAATATAAGCAAACATATAAGAGTCATTATAGATCTTAACCAAAAAGGAAAAAAAAAGAAAACATGGATCAAATGTTTAAAAAACAATGCTTACAAGCTAGGGATCTCCTACTTTTCTACTTGTTGCCATCAAAGAAAGGAAGGAGTGGAGATAACGAATAAGAAAAGCTAGTAGACCAATAAAGTGAGAGAGCAATGGATTGAAGTTATGGGAAATGATAAGCAGGAGAGCGATAATGGCGGGATGACAATAGCAGGGTGTTTAAATTTTGTAAACAAGGGAAGCTTTGACGCTTCATAAAAGAGTGCCATTGCTGAAACTTCAAATAAATACCTAAAAAGCTGGTGGACTAATGGAGTAGGGGAGTAATGGATCGGAATTTATGAGAAATGAGAAGCAGGAGGATGATAATGGCGGGATGTTTAAATTTTATAAGACGATAATGGCGGGATGATAATGGCTGGGTGTTTAAAAACATGGATCAAATTTTTTTTTTTAAAAAAATACATAGGAAGCTTTGGCGCTTCATTAGGAAGCGCCAAAGCTTCCTATTATATTTTGTTTTTATTTTGTCTTTTGGAATGTGGCCTTTTAAAAAAAAAGTAATTAAAAATATATAGGAAGCTTTGGCGCTTCCTTAGGTAGCGCCAAAGCTTCCTATTATAATATATATATATATATAAATATATATATTTTTAATTTTTTCTTTTGGAATGTGGTCTTTTTAAAAATTTTTTTAAAAAAATACATAGGAAGCTTTTGATAGTAGTGAGTCTTATTCATAATTTTGTCCTCATTAATTCTCTTTATTCTCCTGCAACTGCTTCCAAAATTGTACGTATATTTAAAAATTATATAGAAATGAGGACAAAATTGTATATAATTTTGTTAAAACAAATGTTATAACAAGTTAAAATTGTTAAAACAAATAAAATATAGAAATACTTTAAAAATTATATATTTACAATCGTGCCTTATCAATAATGCAGTGTCTCTCCTTGCTTTTTTTTTTTTTTAATTGTGGAAGCTTTGGCGTTTTGGAACAAAACGCCAAAGCTTCCCCTCCACAATCAAATGCCTTATCAATAATGCAGTGTCTCTCCTTGCGTTTTTTTTAATTGTGGAAGCTTTGGCGTTTTGGAACAAAACGCCAAAGCTTCCCTCCACAATCATTATAGTGTATACATTCAAACCATATATATATATATATTCGGCCAACGTACACT
The DNA here is from genome assembly GCA_963242795.1 of Inga leiocalycina. Taxonomy (NCBI): domain Eukaryota; kingdom Viridiplantae; phylum Streptophyta; class Magnoliopsida; order Fabales; family Fabaceae; genus Inga; species Inga leiocalycina. Next base: position 50,654,447 of record OY725328.1, on the reverse strand, counting down.
TCCCCATATTATTTTTCTTTTCATTGGCAGTTCAGGAACCATCGTTAGTTAACTAGCTAACTATGATTGGCAAAAAAAAAAAACTAGCTAACTATGAAGATCCCGTGTCATCGACGGCAATACCAAACACTATAAACACCTAAGATGATAATAATAATTAAAATGGCAACCAAAAAAATTCTTCTATAAATGTAAAAGTGAACACACACACACATATCATGACTGTATATATATGTTGCGCCTTATCAATAATGCAGTGTCTCTCCTTGCGTTTTTTTTTAATTGTGGAATCTCTCCTTGCGTTTTTTTTTTTTGTGTAATTGTGGAAGCTTTGGCGTTTTGGAAGTGTAATTGTGGAAGCTTTGGCGTTTTATTCCAAAACGCCAAAGCTGCCCCTCAAAAATCAAAATGTGATGTTATCGTATGCCTTATCCTTTCGGTTTTTATTTTGTAATTGTGGAAGCTTTGGCGTTTTATTCCAAAACGCCAAAGCTTCCCCTAAAAAATCAGCTGCAGTGTAATCAATGATCCTTCGTTTATTCTTTTGTAATAGTGGAAGCTTTGGCGTTTCATTATAAAACGCTAAAGCTTCCCATCTTTTTTTTTTTTTTCCAAAACAAAGATTCCCATCTTGATCCAAAAAAAATCTGCAATGATCATATGATTCATATCCTTCGTTTTATTAAATATATATGTGGAAGCTTTGGCGTTTAATTATAAAACGCCAAAGCTTCCTATTATATTTTCTTTTTCTTAAAAAACAAAATATAGGAAGCTTTGGCGCTTCCACATAAAACGCCAAAGCTTCCTATTGTTTTTTAAAAAAAAAAAACTGAAGGCCTTGTTTGGCGCTTGTTCAGAGAAACGTCATGCAAGGTTAACGTCAATTATGACGTTTATAATTGTAAGCGCCAAAGCTTTCAAATAATTTTGATTTTAAATAAATAAATAAATAACTATTTTTGGCGCTTCTTTAAAGAAATGCCACAGGAGCTACGCCACTAAAGCCCCTTTTTGTAGTAGTGAGTAAAAGTGAGAAAGGGTCGAATGTTTAATAATATTTAGGTGCAGGGATGATATAAGTTCCTAAGGGCTTATTTTTCACCAATTCAACAATAAGTGCTATATGCTAAACAACAGTGAAGATCAATAACTAGCACATGTTATCAATAATAGAAAGTAAAGTGGAAGAATACTCTCCCATTTGTTCTTGATCCGCACTCTTGATTGCTCTTTATCATTCACAGTGAAAGAGATCATCAAGGGCTACAAGATAGACGTCAAAGCAAATCTAGAAAAAGAAGAAGAAACATTGAATTACCAAAACATTGGGTTGCCTCCCAAGAAGAGCTAAATTTATAGTCTTCAGCCAGTCTTTACAAAACAAGCACCTAATCATAAGTATCAAACACCATGACCACCTTGTCTCTATTTATTTTCATGCAACAAGGTTTAAAACAGAAAAGGTGATCATTCACATTAATTACATGTGCTTCATCAATTATCAGTAATTTCACAGTAGAAGCATTCAGTAAATTCAAAGAAGACACAACATGCATATCCAGACAATCAAATGTAGAAGCTTCTAAGAATTTAGAACACCCAACAAAATCCACTTGACTCTCACTAATAAAAGTCAAAACTTCAATAGGAGGATCATCTGTAACAATTCTTGGGACCTCCACACTGACCTCATCATCAAACTCACATGGATGAGGTTCCACAACCAAAACCTCTTCTTGATACTAAGTATTGTTCTCTCCTTTATTAATTTCTAACTCACAATCACCCCTAATATTATCACAATCTAGTAGTGGTACTTCTTCACTTCCCATAGTCAATTATTCATTTGATATCTCATCTTCCATAGGAGAATCTTTTGATATATCATCTACAATTCCTTTTTGATTCATAAACTCAAGATTAGAAGCGGTTTCATCAATTTGAAGTGCTACATCTTAAGCACAATCATTAGTTTTCTCTTCTCGACAAATTCTCAAGAATTCATTTTGACCATATAGAAGATGTTGAAGCAAATCTTTTGTTGTAAGCTCCTCCTCATCAATGGAGGTAATTTCATCTACATCAATATTAGGTGATATATGAGAATCTGATGCATAAAAAGAAAACGAATAATTAGGATCCCAAGATAATTGTTGCTCATGATTCCATCCGAGGCTCTAAGTATTATCTTGCAAATTAGTTTGAGCCCTAGCAAAATCATCCTCCCTATAATCTTAGCTTAAGACATAGGGTCATTGCTCATTCAAGTGAAAATATCCACAAGAACTATAACAAATATACTCATATAGAGATTCACATGCAAGAGTCATAATAAGAATTTGTATAATTATTTTTATGCTCAAATCCATCACTTGCCCCATTAATCCACCAAAGAAAATCCATAACTGTTTAAAACTTAATCGTAATTGATCAATATCATACATAGAATAACATTGGCAAGAGAATTAGCAATATCCACTGTAAAATACAGCAATTCGAATCCAAATAAGGATCCTATGCAGAGCAATCTTATCATGACAACCAGTGCACCATATGAAAATTTCACCGATTCATGTAACCATACTTTGGTTGAATTTCAAATCGATTCATTGCTTAGGATGCCCATATGAATCTCCAACACTGATCTCTATCAATTCAAGCAGATGAAATGGATGAAAAAGGAAACCTTTGATGGAAGAAACGACCGATTACAATCCAGAAGAGAGAAGAACAACTTTCTACTCCTCCGATCTTAATATAAAATATATTTACCTAATTTGATTAAATTAAGTAAGTTGATTAAGTTGGTTAATATGATATGCATTTTCTAAAACACCTTAGGCATATTTTTTAATTCTCTCTCCTTCTTGATTATTGTTGAGGGAACATCAATAGGGGTAAATTAGGAAAAAATTGATAAATATGAAAACTTTATCTTAAATATAGGTTAAGATAAAGTCCCAAATATATCTTATATTAAGAATGGGAGGAGTAGCTCTCAACTTTTACACGAAAAGAAACAAACACAGCAAATGAGTAGTTGGAATGGAAATATCAGAGAATTCTGAGCAGGTATCATCGCCCAAAAAGGTGGTTTCTTGCCACGCATGCAGATTCCGTAAACAAGGCGTGGCGGGGCATGCGGCGGATGTCAAATCTCCGGTCGGGCAACAATGCTTCAACTGAGGGACTGATTTTCTTCATCGTGGCGTCTGCAGGCGCTCCTCTTCGCAAACCTAATCCAATTGATTATTCTTTTTTTTTTTCAATTTCACGTAACAGCCACATGGCCACATCAGAAATTATTACTGCAAACAAAAAAATAATTTCAGGTGAAAAAAAAACAAAATAATATAATACAAACTCAATTAAAAAAAAAAAAAAACCTCAGGGAGAGAAACGCTGGAAAGACAAAATCAACGGAGAGAGAATTTGACAGATCCAGAACCAGAGAAAGCTTCGAGAGAGATCAATCGACGGAGACTAATCAGAGGAAATCATTGTGATTCGGTATTTGAAAGCTTCTATGATCTGGGTTTAGTTAATTGAGTCGATTGAATATTTATTATTTTTTTAATAATCAAAACTTACAATTTAATACAAAATTGCAGGCCACGATTGATTAAAAAAGGGCTGAATCTGAAGGCTTAACGACAGGATCAGTGATTTGCCAGATTTATTGCCTCTTCATATTCTCTCTTTTCTTCCCCTTAAAGAAGCAGTTGCGACAAGTTGTAGTAAAATGCTCAAGTTGGTAGATTTGAATCCGTCAAAAAGTTTGTTCTTTGTTTTGATGGTCTTGATGGGCATTTTAGACCTCGGAAGATGAACAAGTGGATTAATACGGTGATTAGTAATAAAGTAGAACATCTTGAGCTACAATTGTACCTAGACAAGGATGGTCACTATAAGTTTCCCTCTCATGTGGTAATAACATTAAAGTTTTAAAGTTGAATGGCTCTAGAATAAGAGTGAATACTATTTCACATGTTAATTTGCCTTTGTTTGAAGTATTGCATTTGGAAGATGTTGAATTTTTAGATTTTAGAAGCTTGGAAATACTTCTTTCAGCATGTCCATTGCTTAAAAACTTGGTAATAGAATGTTGGGATAAAAACTTTCATTCACCACTTGACATTTCAAGACTAAACCATTTGTTCACTGCAAATGCTCCACAATCTCTGATTTCATTGAAAGCTTTGTCTAATGCTACATTTCTACACTTACATTGCCCCTGGGTATGTATGAATATCACATAAGTAAATTTTTCTTCTTTTTTTTACTTGGAGATTTCATTTCCTATTTTTCAGTCTGCTGTTTTTAGTATCTAGAGAGGGATATGGCCATCCAGTGATGATATCCCAATGTAATGTAATACTGATGAGTGGACTAAGATGGTGAATTGTCTTGAAAACTTCCCCAAACTTCCAAAGCTTGTAATTAACGAGGTTTTATGAGATTTTAACTTCTTTTTTTTTTTTTTGGAACAGATGAGGTTTTAACTGTTAACATTTTTGTGTGGGTAAACCAATATTGATTCAACCCCTTATCCTAGAGTCACTTATCACAGTTGTTTAGTCATTTAAGAACCACTTGTAACCCAAATAGTATATGTGGTTTAGATAAAAACACTACTACAAAATATTGCTTTTACGACCCTAAAGGACATCCCTTTTTAAAAAAAGGATGTAAAAAATAAAGACGGTGGCATTTTTGTAATTCTGAGTGAGATTTAAATAGTTTTAGACGTCCCCAATTCAAAAAGGGACGTCTAAAGTTTTTTTTTTTTTTTAAATCAGGAACGTCTATTGGTCACTTTAGACGTCCCCAATTTAATTGGGGACGTCTAAAGTAAAATTTTTTTTTTTTAATCAGGGACGCCTTTTAACGTCCCTAATATATATATTAGGGACACCAAAAGGCGTCCCTTAAATATCAGGGACGCCACTTTTGGGGTCCCTGATGTTATCAGGGATGCCTAAAGTGGCGTCCCTAATATTAGGGACGCCTAAAGGCGTCCCTGATTATTAAAAAAAAAAAATAATAATAACTTTAGACGTCCCCAATTAAATTGGGAACGTCTAAAGTGTGACTTTAGATATCCCTTTTTGAATTGGGGACGTCTAAAGTAAAAAAAAAATAAAAAAAAATTAACTAAACAATTTTAGGAGTTCCTAAATTAAATTGGGGACGCCAAAAACAATTCAAATATGTACTGACACTCTGACAGTCTTTATTTGTCAGTTTTATAGATCCACACTCTTCTTTCTCATCAACACAACCACTACCACCACACATTTAACTTTTACTTCTTCTTCTTTATATGCTGTTGTTTCTTCTTCTCTCTCTCTTTATTTTCACCAGATCTGTAATGCTTACCACCACGCATTTAACTCTTGCTTCTTCTTCTTTATATACTATTTTTAAACTTGCTTCTTTTTTGCTCTCTCTCTTTTTCACCAGATCTATTATGTTTCTTACTATTTTATCTTCTTTCTTTTTTTTTCTTTGGATTTCCCTTCTATTTTATCTTCTAACTCATGTTGTTATGGTTTGTAGATCGAGACTCCAAAATATGCTTCATGGCCACGTTCCCACTGAGAAAATGAGGTACATCTCTCTCTGTTGCTCTTCTCTATTCATTATTACGAGAAAATGAATTTTAATAATAGAAGGAGATAAGTTTTTCGCAACTGATTCATCTTATTGTTATCATCTTCTGTTTATGAGATTTCAGCTCTAGAGTTATTATTGTGTAGATTTTGGATTTGGAGTTCAGATACTAGATCTGTAATTTTATTGACGATGATATATAATTTCTGATTTTAAATACTGTTTAGTTCAGATCTGTAATATAAACGAATTTTTTTTTTTAAAAAAAAGCACTTTAGAAGTCCCCACTTTAAAGTGGGGACGTCTAAATTCCCACTTTAGACGTCCCCAATTTAAAGTGGGGACGTCTAAAGTCCAGGCTTTAGATGTCCTTTTATCTACGGACGTTATTGTCATTTTTTACTACATCGCTCACATAGACGTCCCCTTATTTTCAGACGTTAAAAGGCCTAAAAAAGGGACGTTAAAAATGTTTTTTGTAGTAGTGAAACTTCCAACTTTTTTTAAAACTTAGGTACCATGACATGACTAATCTTCTTGAAAATTAGAAAATTCATCACTAAATCAATTTAACTTCAAAATTAGTGGTTCAAAGCTCTACTTATGCCTCTTGAAATGCTATTTCAAATAAAATTAAGACCCGGGCTCAACTTTTTCCCCTTTGGTCCAAAAACTCACTATACCAAAACTGTACAGTGTAATTTTCGTAACAGATTTGAGCTTTCCTGGGTCAACTTTAATAAATCATATCTTTTAGTCTACATATCAAAAAAACAAAAACAAAAAACTAGGACTAGTTTTGAAGCTTGAGCTGTGTACTACTTCTCTGTAAAACTTAATGAATTGACTCACTCAATAACCCTTCTAAACATAATTCCGAAACTTACAACTTAGAATGAGTGACATCTATCTACCACTACAAATTCCATGTATCTTTTCTGTGCTTAACATAGCACTTACCTTTGCTCAAACATAGCACTCTTGCTCCTTCTTATGGAAGGTATCTACATGCCAAAATATATAATATATTTATATCTAACTTTAATATCTTTTTGCCTAAATATCTAACTTTAATATCAAAATAAATATGAGAAATCATATAATAGAGCTTATATACAACAAAATATAGCATGTTTCTTCAGCTCCATCCACCTTCAATCTTTGCCGACCATGACACACTTGCCCACATCACTTGGGTTTATTGTGTATCAGGGAAGAAATGAGTGCAATTCGGGGGAATCTTAGTAACAACTACTTTTCATCATACGAGGTTAATAACTATGCATGTACATATAAGTCATAAAGAATAAGACCTTATGAGTAACTGAGCTGAAAAGCTAACTAGCACACATATATCTTACTAATAACTGAACTGAATAACCAACTGGTGCACAATCTCTTACAAATAGATAAACTGTATAATTAACTGGTGCACATACTAGGCAGATAATTGCTTTGCCGATCTATCTGCTACATATGGCCATGGCAAATATCTATGCAAGGATAATTTACATGTTCTCAAGCATAACTGCAACAAAACGGCTCAAACAAACATGCGGCAGCCAATGCACAATAACATGAGAAGAAAAGAGTTACTTCCCCTTGCGCTTTCCTTCAATTTACCTCTACCTACTTCTTTCCTTGATTATTCCATGGTTGGCTTGGGCAAATATCAAAACCTAACATTTATGTGTACAAGTTTACGTTAACACTTGTTTTATTTGTAACTTTTAACTCGTGCTAACTCTTCCCAAATCATAGCTTTACCCTTTTACTTACTGCAGAATCATTTCAGATATATAAACAACTATTAAATTACATTCGTCCCTACTCTTAAGCTTAAACTTGTGGCTAGCTACCTTTACTTCGCTTAAATATAATTTCTAACATAAATTACAACAATAAAACAGAAAGTAAAATCAGTTTCCAATTCTAACTTCAAGGCTTCATCCTAAAATCAACTACTCTGTTAAACACGAACAGGGACGATGCTTTAGTGCTGAAGGAAAAAGAAAATTAAAAAATACTCTATGATAGAGGGATAGCAAGTATCTCACTAATCTCTCTAAAATAGCCCAAGAGGATCTCCAAACTTAAAATAAATTCTCTGAATATTTGATGCTTTATTGAATAGGCCAAGGGCCAATTTATAGGAATACAAAGAGAGATAAAAATCTAATTCAAAATTCAAACTAGGAAATCTAAATAATATCAAAAATACTAAAATAATATCTAAAATCCTAATAATATCTGAAATACTAAAATAATATCTAAATTCTAGTTACTAAATCCTACTTGTGGATATCCCACTTATTATTTTATTTAAATAATAAAAAGATAACAATTAAAATAATCAAATCCTAATAATTAAATCCTAATCCCTTCTGATACGTTTATTTGATTTGGAGTAAATCAACCCATAACGATTTGGAGTCCTATCATTTCTCCCCCCTTGAAAAGTCTACTTGTCCTCAAGTCAAAAAGAAGGAAATTGGGCTGCCAGAAGATCATAGTTCTCCCATGTAGCCTCCTCCAGAGGGCGTTGGGTCCATTCAATGAACAATTCCAGCTTGTTGTCAGGGGTCCAGCGATGCTGCACGACCTTCACAGGTGTAAGAAGCAACTCCATATCGGCAAAAATCGGGATTGAGGGGGGCGGGGTGGCAGCGACCTGCCCATGTGCAGGGCGGAGCAGAGAAATGTGGAATACAGGATGTATTTTGGCAGTTGAAGGGAGGTCCAGTTCATATGCAACCTTGCCAATCCGCCGAAGTACCCTAAAAGGACCAAAGAACCGTGGTGATAATTTCTCAAACCGGAGATGAGATAAGGATCGTTGGCGATATGGTTGTAGTTTAAGCCAAACCACGTCCCCAGGAGCAAATTCAAGATCCCGTCTGTGTTGATCAGCATGCAACTTCATGCAGTGTTGAGCCTTGAGTAAGTTGCTCTTCAAGACTCATAACATTGTGTCACGGGTCTCGAGTTGTTCCTCTAATTCAGCCACTCGAGTCTCACCTCGTACGTAAGGAAGAAGTGATGGGGGGTCCCGACCATAGACCAATTTAAACGGAGTATTGTTGGCAGCGACATGATACCCTGTATTAAAGGAGAATTCTGCCTAACAGAGGAACTTACTCCATTGCCTTGGTTGATCATGCGCAAAACAACGTAAGTAAGTTTCGAGACATTGGTTGACCACTTCTGTTTGTCCGTCGGATTGAGGGTGGTAGGCAGTGCTCATGTTCAAGCGAGTTTGACTTAGACGGAACAACTTTTGCCATAATTGACTAAGGCAGAGAGGATCCCTATCCGAAACAATAGATCTTGGCATACCGTGTAAATGAACTATTTCTCAGCAGAAAGCACTGGCGATAGATTTGGCGGAATAGGGGTGGGAAAGAGCAATAAAGTTCCTGTACTTACTGAGGCGATCGACCACCACCAATATAACGTCAAACCCTTGCGATTTCAGAAGGCCGGTGATGAAATCAAGAGATATATCTTCCCAAATCTGCTCAGGGATTGGAAGAGGCTACAGAAGGCCTGCCGGTGCCAATGTGAGATACTTATTTTGTTGACAAGTAGCACAGCGTTGGATGTAATGCTTGACGTCATGTTTCATACCCTTCCAATATAGTTGATCACTTAATCGGAGCAGGGTTTTAAGGTAACCACCATGGCCCCCAGTTGGAGTAGAGTGCGCTTCCGCCAATAAATTTTCAAGGAGATGAACCTGATTGGTAATCTCTAATCGTGATTTGTAGAATAAGTGCCCATTAGAGAAATGGAAGTGGGAATGTTGATCTGGGTGCGTTTGCAATTCTGTTATCTTACCCCGTGTTTCAGGATCATTCAACAGGGCCTGGGGAAGGTGATCGAGTTCACGTGACATAGGAATAGCCATTTGGAAGAAATCCACATGAAGGGGGTGACGAGAGAGTGAATCGGCTGCTGCATTTTCCCTGCCCAGTTTGTAGTGAATGGTAAAATCAAAGGGAAGAAGTTTGACCATGAGTCTTTACTGGGATGTGGTCACAAATTTTTGATCCAGTAAGTGCTTCAAACTGTGATGATCTGTTTGCACATAAAAATGGTGCCCCAGGAGATAGTGGCGCCATTTTTGAAGAGAAAGTACCAACGCAAGTAATTCACGGTCATAAGCGGATTTATAGCGGTTGGAAAACGAAAACCCTTTGCTGAAGTAGGCTATGGGATGACCATGTTGCATTAAGACTGCTCTAATCCCATCTATGGAGGCGTCACATTCAACCGTAAAGGGTTGCTGAAAATCTGGTAGTCGAAGAACGGGGGTGGTGGTGAGAGCAATTTTGAGGGCCTCAAAGGCAGACTGAGTTTGTGTGGACCACTGGAATGTATCTTTTTTTGTTAAATCAGTTAATGGATGAGCGATGATCCCGTAGTTTTTGACGAACCTCCTGTAATATCCAGTGAGGCCTAGGAACCCACGTAATTCCTTTACTGAGCGAGGTGTAGGCCAATAAGCAACGGCCATAATCTTTTCAGGAATGACCTTAACTCCACCACTAGTGACTATATGCCCCAAGTAGTCAATCCTAGTTTGTCCCAAAAGACATTTTTTTGCATTGGCATAAAATGATTGGTTGAGCAACAGTTGAAAGATAACCCTGAGATGTTCGAGATTGTCCTTTGCTGTGGCACTATATATCAGTATATCATCGAAGAATACGAGCACAAACCTCCGTAAGAATGGCCGGAACAAATTATTCATGATGGCTGGGAAGGTGGCAGGGGCATTAGTGAGTCCAAAAGGTATGACAACAAACTCATAGTGACCTGAGTGTGTTCTAAATGCAGTTTTATGAACATCTGATGGCAAGACACGAATTTGGTGATACCCAGAACGCAAGTCAATCTTAGAAAAATATTTAGCACCATACAATTCATTTAATAGCTCATCAATGTTGGGTATGGGATACCTATCTGGGACCGTGATTTTGTTGTGGCAACGGTAATCCATGCATAAACGCCAAGTGCCATCTTTCTTACTAACCAACAATGCTGGGCTTGCAAAAGGACTGGAACTAGGACGAATGAAGCCTCTGTTTAATAAAGTTTGTACTTGAGATTCAATTTCATCTTTTTGAAAGTGAGGATAACGGTAAGGCCTCAAGTTTGGTGGAGATGCGTCAGGTAGCAGGGAAATTGTGTGATAATGCCCACGGGGTGGGGGTAAGGTAGTAGGTTCTTCAAATATAGCAGAAAAATTATGAAAAATTTGATCGACGTCGAGAGCCGAACGTTGTGCTGTTTTGGTTTGGTGGAACTCAAGGCTCTGAAAAGAGACCCGAGGCGTAGTCATTGGGGGTTCGCCTTGTAGTTTATATTTCTTTCCTTCGACCCAGAATATCATGAACATGTCATTCCAATTTGCTTGAACTGTATTTAAAGATGCTAGCCATTTAATGCCCAATACCAAATCAGTCCCTGCTAATGAAAAGGGATATAAGTCCTGTTTAATGGTTAAACATGGTAATTGAACCTCTAATTCTTTGCACATCTGATTACAAAGAATAATGCTACCATCCCCAATTTGAATGCCAAAAGGAGCTATGGCACTTGTGGATATACCAAGTTCCCTTATCAAAGCAGTTGAAATAAAATTGTGAGTGGACCCACTATCGACTAACAAAAATACCTGTCGAGAATGTAGGGAACCCTTCAACTTCATGGTAGATGCTGATGGTATGCCAAGAATGGCATTAAAGGCAACCTCAGTGTCTACTGCCTCCTCTCAATCAGTGTCAACAATAGGTTTGAGTGGCTTAGGAATTGGATTCCCATCATCGTCAATCTCCATTAAGGAAAATGAGGCGCTGCATTGATGACCCGGACGGAAAGGTTCAGCATACTTGTAACATAGTCCTTTATCACGCCGTCGCTGTCGTTCTGAATCCATTGGGGACACACGACCAGAGTAGGGAGGTATTGATGAAGAAGAAGAACTCAGCGCAGGGTACTTACTAGAGTTCTGAGTGAGTTGTGGTCTGTGGTCCCGTGGAGAGAAAGAATCACGCACTGAGGATACTGGTTGGCCACGATATTGAGATGAAGAAGCATTGGCTTTTGACCCACGGGAGAAGGAAGACTACTTCTCGAATTCAAGGGCCAAACTCGCAGCCCTGTACACGCTTCTGGGCTTGTGAAGTCGGACGTCTGTGCGCAACTCTTCCTTGAGTCCATTCATGAACACACCGAGAAGGCAGTGCTCCGGCCAATTAGATACAAGCGCGACATGCTGTGCCCATTCCTGTCGATATTCTTGCACAGAACCAGTCTGCCGGATTCCACATAAATTCTCGTCAGGATTAAGATATTCCAGCGGATCATAGTTCTCCTGAAAAGCCTTAACCAGATCATCCCATAATAGCACCGTGCGCTGTGAATTAAGCCAAGAAAAAAGATCTAAGGCATCTCCTTCTAGAGACACGGCTGCAACATCTACCTTGTCATCCTCCGGAGTGTTGTAATAACGAAAAATGTTCTCGGCCTTCAGGACCCAGCCTCTCAGATCACCTCCATCAAATTTGGGGAAGTCGATTTTGGTATATGGAGTCCTGTAAGTGCACCTGGAGTAATCAGAATCATCATCGCTGTCCTCTGTGCGAAGGCGTGATCGGCCCCTGTTTTGATTCGGACGAGTCGTCTTCATCTCCAATGCATGTATCTTGTCTTGCAACTCGTCTATGGCGTCGAGTCGGGCAGTAATGGCAGCCAGCGGGTCGGACGAGGGAACTGAGGGGGTAGTCGATGGTGTCTGTGCAGTGCACGACGAGCAAGTCTCAACCATCGTGGATCGGAGAAAGGCTCTGATGCCAATTTGTTAAACACGAATAGGGATGATGCTTTAGTGCTGAAGGAAAAAGAAAATTAAAAAATACTCTATGATAGAGGGATAGCAAGTATCTCACTAATCTCTCTAAAATAGCCTAAGAGGATCTCCAAACTTAAAATAAATTCTCTGAATATTCGATGCTTTATTGAATAGGCCAAGGGCCAATTTATAGGAATACAAAGAGAGATAAAAATCTAATTCAAAATTCAAACTAGGAAATCTAAATAATATCAAAAATACTAAAATAATATCTAAAATCCTAATAATATCTGAAATACTAAAATAATATCTAAATTCTAGTTACTAAATCCTACTTGTGGATATCCCACTTATTATTTTATTTAAATAATAAAAAGATAACAATTAAAATAATCAAATCCTAATAATTAAATCCTAATCCCTTCTGATACGTTTATTTGATTTGGAGTAAATCAACCCATAACGATTTGGAGTCCTATCACACTCACATAACACATTTATGATCCTTTGAATATCCTCTTCCTCAACTTCTCATGACTATCTCCTGAAATCTGGAAATTTCCAGCTTTAGAATCATCAACTAAATCATCATTTAAACTAAAGTTAACCACCTAGAATAATTGTTTAGCTTTTAGAGGCACTTAACAGCATACTTTTAATCAGTTTTAGCTTCAAAACTGCACAATAACAGCCACAATACCTCATATGCATGTATATATCATAACAGCTCTATAATATATATACACACATACATGCATATAAATATATATATATCCATTAGCTTGTAGGTGCATTGTTCCCTTCAAAATTCGGACAGCTCCATTTTTAAATTTCTGAATGTTTCCAGCTTCAAGAACATTGTAACCATCATTTTAGAGTCCTTATGCATGCTTAAATCATCTAAGATACTTGTTTGGCATTTGGAAGCATCAAACAGGACGATCTTATTATTAGTTTTCAACTTCAAAAATTGGAACCCTTGGAGCTTCCACCACATAACGTTTATATGTAACTCATCTATCAGACAATTTGAATAATAACATTATACAATCCCCCAAGAGAACGAAACAAAAGTCCCCTGAACATAAAGCTCAAAATTCGAAATTGGCCTTCCCAAAACAATGCTCAACATGCAAACCACAAAATAGCTCTAACCACCTATATTCTATCATTTTTTGAAGTCTATTAGTCCATCCATTTTGTTTCCTCACTTTCTTTCTCTAAAACCAGATTCAAAACTCTCATTTTCTTGCAGAAAACACAGCCATTAGAGAAAATATTGATGGTATAAAATTTAATATCCTTACCTTGGTCTAAAGTTTCGGTTGCATGTGAGGGAGGAGCTTCCTTCTTGTTCGATCATTTCCTCCGGTTCCTTCTCCTTCGTCTCGCCACACTCTCTAGTTTTGCTATTTCAGTCGCAAATGAGGGTGAGACAAGGGAGCTGAAGTGATCTATTAGAAGGGAAATATTGTTATTATTATTTTTTCCCTTTGTGAATAGAAGCTTAATTATCATATAAGCTTGACTCTTTGATCCTAAGGCCCAATATTTTAGCAATATGAACTCATTCCCTTATGCTATGGGCAGCATGTATAGGGCTTCCTAATATGAGTTTATCCTTGGCCCAAATTCATTTTCTTTTTGCTTGGAATAGTGAAATTACCATTTTACCCCTTCTTTATCAATACTAAATTACCAAGTATATTCTAGAAATTAATCATTAATACTTCTTAAGGATTTTCTTCTTTAACTAGCCTCTTTAAGACATAAAGTAACCTCCTTAAAATTTTCAGGCTAATAATTAACCTTTAGCTATTTTTCTTGAATTTTTCCAGAAAGAAAGAGACCCTTGATTCCCATAATTTAACTTTAAAATTATTTATGCTAGTTTTGGGAAACTAAACCTGTTCAAAAACTTTTAAAAATCTAAAAAATAACAGTTCATAATGCTTCATTAATTATTCCTGTCCTTTACATATTTTACTAGTCATTTTTTCTGTATTTTCCTGAAATTCTAGCCCGAAAATCAGGTTTAGACCACAAATAATTTATTTCGAGGCTTTTTAATTTTTAGATGAAATCCCTAAACCTCAAATGTACCTTATAAATCTCTTTTCAAATTTTTGGGATGTCGCACTTGAGATACTTATTAACAAAGCATTGTTAGCCCTTGTATAAACGTTAATTATGCTAAAAGAGTAAAATTAAAGGATTTAATGGGAGCAAAGCAAAAAAAATACAATTAACAAATTATTGATTAATTTAGCGCTTTAAGTGGACACAGTTAACAAACTAAAAGGTGAAGGAAGTCATAGGTACCTCAAGAATAGTTTTCTCTTAATTTATGCAACAGCTCGATGGGTAGGTTTTTAACTTAAATTTCTCTATTTGTATCAGCTGCATTCTTCATCCCCACCTGAACTGATACTTGGCGTGCCTACATGTGTTTCATTACATCTGAAGGAGTTCACTCTTGTTTGCTTTGAAGGTTCTGAAAGTGAGTTAGAAATCATACAATTTATGAGGAAGAATGCTCGAGTTTGTGGGCTGTCTACATTTATTCTGGTTCAAGGGAGTATAACCAACCAGGGTTCCAAAAACTAGCCGACTGCCTTATTTCAGGCTCTGCGAGTTGCAGTGGATTGCCTAGGGAACAAATTGCCAATGTCCAGAGGATAATAATACCTTTGTTATATATATGATTTTAATTTTAAAAACATAGAGAATAAATTATAAAATGCCTAAAATTATAGGGACTAAGTTGTATCGAGTCAAAGTATAGAGATTGAATTACAACCTAGTCAAAATTATAGGACCAAAAGATTATTTTTCCCTTAATATTATTCTGTGCAAACATTAATTTACGTGAGATCAGAAGTCACAATTAATATTGAGTACTCATGCGCATGACCACCTCAAATGTGTTATCTAATTTAGGGTGGGCATATTATATTATAATTAAATTGTAAGTATTGTATAATTGAATAATTTTCATCAGAATAGAAACTATTTGTTTTCCAGTCAACAATGACTAGAAAAACATGAGTTCTCGATTTTGAAACTTATAGACTGCAAGCCAGTCCTTCGCCATTCTCCGGATGTTTCAACCTCAGTTCATGTAAAGAATCAGTCCTTTATCATCTTTTTTGAAGCTCCCGTATTATGTAAGTCATCAACATAAATAAGTATAAAGATCACACCATCATTGTATTTCTTAAAAAAAAAGTGAGTAATCATGCTTACTCTTAGTGAAACCTCCTTGATCAATGCCTTGGGCAGCTTACAATTCCAAGTCATGTAAACCTCCTCATCTAAGTCACCATGCAGAAATGCATTATGCACGTCCATCTTATATAAGTTTCAGTTATGTATTGCAGCCATTTTAAAGAACTACTTTAACCATTACCATTTTTACAACAAACAAGGGAAAAATTTTATGGTAATCAAAGTTTCATGGTAATCAATTCCCTCTCTTTAGATGTATCCTTTAACCATTAGTTTTGCCTTATATCTATCCACCTCTCCATTAGATTTATATTTTATTTTATACAACCATTTACATCCTATTACTTTTCCCCCCTTTGGTAAGAGAACTACTTCCCAAGTTTTATTGCTTTCAAGCACCTCTATTTCTCATCTCATGGCTTTCACCCATTCATTACATTTCACAGCTTCATAGCACACAGATTCACAAAAAGAGTCCATGTGAATTAAGAAACACAAATAAGTTGATACTCCTCCGGTCCTTAATATAAGACATATTTTAGGAGTTGATCTTAATTCTAAATATAACATATAGTTCTAAATATAAGATATAATTTTCATATTTGTCAATCTTTTCCTAATTTACCCTCATTTGATGCTCCCTCGACAATAATCAAGAAGAAAAAGGAATTAAGGAATTAAAGGAGATGAGTAGGGTGTTCTAGACAATAGATGTCATATTAACTAATTTAATTAACTTTCTTAATCTAATCAGATTAGGTAAATATGTCTTATATTAAGGACCGAAGGAGTAATACATTATCATATGATACATATTTTTCAATCATATATAAGCATGCCGTCTTATGTTTATTTGAATCATTCATTGAGATCAGCTTGCATTCATAAGTTTCCCTTCTTGTTTCATTCCTATGCTCTTCATTCGAAGCTGTTACATCATCAGTTCTTACCTCTCTTCTAGCTGATTCTTGTTCTGGCTCCCTCGGTTTTTTCATTTTCTCTAAAGGGAATACCATGATCATCAAACAAGACCATATCCCTCATTTCTGTATTTACTTTTCCGGGATCTGCGCTCACTTTGAGACATCTCGCATATTTGATGGTTAGTTAATTTTTTCAAGGTTCTAATTTAGGACATTTTCATATCCTTTTTAAGAAAAACTGAATTATCTGAGTTCTCTAAATCTTTTTAAGTTTATATGATTTTTCATTGTAAATTTGACATTATGAATATAATTATTTTCACAATTTTTTTAATTAAAGATGCAGTCACTAAAAGCCTGAGATTATATGCCGGATTGGTGACCCTTCTATTTGAATTTATCTATATTCATTCTTCTATTTTTAGAAAAATGAATATATAATGGATTAGGAATAATATAATATTTTTAAATTTATATTTTGGTACTAGGTCTTTCTAAATAATTATAATTTTTAAAATATTTAATAATTATCATTCTCTCTAGGTTATTTGCTCTAATTTTTCCTTAAAATTTTCAAAACAATCAGAATCTTAAAAAACTAATCTGATTATTATGAGAAGTTACTTTGAGGAGTTTCTGCAAAATAATCAGATGAAAGAGAATGTTACAAAATTACGGGGATAAGCATAAAATCATGATATTAATTAACAAATAAATAATAAATCATTTTCTATGAATAAATATAGATAAAATTATTAATATATCTCAAAATTGCTCAATATTAATTGATTTTTATTAATTAATTATCTAAAAAATCACTTATTAATTATCTCAACATAATAAATTAATTAGGAAGTATGAAAAATAAATATCTGATTCGAGATAAAACTAAAAAAAATGATCTAGTTAATCTCTTTTTATTAAATTTTTTATGTTTGAAAAATAAATAAATAATAGGAAAGTATTTAAAAAACCAATATGTTGGAGGAGTCTTTATAATTCAAGGTCAATACATTTATTAAATTAAAAATTTTGGAGAAAAAAAGTACCATCTTATTAATAGTTCGTTGAGAACTTTATTTATCTTATTGTTATGATAGCTTTTTTTTTAGTATATTTGCAGTTTAAATCAAATTTTAATTGGATAATCTTTTTATGGCCCAACACATTTGTTTTTTCGAGATTATACTAGCATTTTTTATAACAAAATTTTCCTATCATCATTTCATTATGCGAGGCCAAATCATCCAAGAAGAGATAGGCTTTCTCCAAAAATACGCTAGCAATGATTGCTAATTAGTATTTGATTTGATTATGAAGACCAATTTTCCATGATCAGAATTAGTTAATTGAGTGGATTGAAAATTTATTATTTTTCAAACGTCAATTAGTTATTCGTTTTAGAAAATCATTGAGATTCAGTATTTGGAAATCAATCTAATCTCTAATCTCCATAGCAGGCTAGGGTGATTATGATCTCATATCTATTCTCCGTCGAGCTCACCATTTGACGGGTACAAACCATCTTTCCTCTCCCTCAGATTTTTGTTTAATACAAAATTGCCGGGCCTGTTGTAAGCCTCAAACTTCAAACACAACCTTCGTTTCAACCTCAGTTCATTTGAAGGTTATGGAGAATTCAGAAGCAATAAACAAAAAGTGCAGAAGAAAACTAGACAGTATCAATCATTTGCCAAATTCTGAGCTTATTCATATTCTCTCTTTTCTTACCACTAAAGAAGCTGTTGCCACAAGCCTCATATCCAAGAGATGGAGACCACTTTTGTGTTCTCTTCCCACTCTCTACCTTTATCATCGAGACTTTCAAAACCTTACATTCTTCTATCAATTCGCGGACAAAACACTCAAATTTGTAGATTCGAAGTTTGTCAAAAAGCTCGTTCTTAAGTTTGATTATTTTGAAACACGTGAGCTTTTTTTTTTTTGAGATACAAAGACAAGCAAAGCTTGAAAAGTTACAAGATCAAGGGCAAGGCCCCAAAGATTGTTCTTGTGGCAGCAAACCACGTTCTAACACAAAAAGACTAATACATTCCACCGGCGGTGAGCGTAATTCAGCATAACTCTGGGTGCTATAGTGAGCCGATCATGCAAGGTAATCTGCACAGCGAGTATTCTCCCTATGTGTATGGAAAATCTTCAAGTCCCAGTCTGCATAAATTAGGGATTTGGTATCAAAGATGACGTCGTGCAAAGGGTGGTCAATCTCATAATGTGTTGACAGTAAGTGGACGGCCTGAAGTGAGTCTGTGAACAGTCTGATTTTCTTGAAACCCAACTGCTTACAAAGGTGGAGCCCTCTATGGATTGCGTGGATTTCCATAGCAGTTGGGAAAGAGAGTCCTAACTTCTGTTGAAATCCACGTACCCAGTTACCTTGGTGATCGCGGATGACTCCTCCACAGGCTGATAGGCCATCGCTAGCAGTCGAACCATCTACGTCAATTCTAATATAACCCTCTTCCGGGGGAAGCCAGTTAAGAAAACCTCTCTCCGGAACTTGAAAGATCTGGTGATGGAAGCGACCAGCCTCCACCGATTCTGAAAGATGAAAGATGCATTTGTGAACAAGCTACATTGGCTTATCAGCTTTACCTTCGAATGCCTGACAGCATCGGTTCTTCCAGAGAAGCCAGCATGTGGTACTAAATACTTTTTGCCAAGTCCATCTAGCCATTCTCTTATTTCCGAGGGAATGCTATGAATTCCATGTGAGCCAATCCTGCAAATTACCAGAAGCAAACATAGTAGAATATAAATGGTTAGTTAAAGAAAACCACACTCTCTGGGCCTGCTCACAGTCTCTCAGTACATGAAGGATGGTTTCTTCACTCTCTCAGTACATGAAGGATGGTTTCTTCACTCTCACACTGAAAAGGGCAAGTGTTTAGGGCACTCCGGTTGTATCTCGCTCTAATCTCATTTGTCGGGAGTTTTTCATGGAAAACCTGCCACATAAAGAGTTTGATTCTTTCAGGAACACCCCAGTGCCAGAGTTGCCGCCAGGGAGGTTGGTGAAGGAGGGGCTGCTGATGGTAGATACCCTCGTAGGCAGATTTCACGCTGAAGATACCATCAGGAGCATTGCGCCAACAAAACACGTCATCTATAGTGCCCGTGGGAGGGGGGAGCATCATGATTTTATCCACAACCCAAGTAGGAAGGAAAGCCTCCCATTACGCTCTGTCCCAGTGACCAGAAGGGGAAGTGAAGAAGCAAACCGGAGCTTCCATATCCATGAGGTGCAAATTCCTATTAATGAAAAATTTTAGAGGCTTGTCAAGAGGGGCCCAGCAATCCTGCCAAGCATGCGTGGTTCTTCCACTTCTGAGCTTCTTGCCAAGGCCGCTTTGGAAATCCTCCCAAACCGCAACAATTCCACTCCACACGGCCGATTGGCTACACCACTTTTGCACATGAGGAATTGAGGATAAGCCACAGGAGTATTTAGCATGAAGGCACTTGACCCACAGAGCTTCCGGGTTGGTGACAAGACTCCAACACAATTTCATGAGAAAAGCTTTGTTTTGGCAGCGCAGGTCCTTAATCCCCAATCCACCTTCATGCTTCCTCCTTTTGAGAATGTCCCAAGCTACTAGATGCATTTTCCTGGAATCGTTATGCTGATTCCAAAAAAAGTCTCTACTTAATTTCTCGATTGTTGAAAGGACACCTTTCGGAGCCAAGGTTGATTGCATCTGATATTGAGGAATGGCATATAGGACCGACTTGATGAGGACCGTCCGGCCAGCCATGCTCAGGAATTTACCTTTCCAACTGGACAACTTTGATCTCACCTTTTGGAGAAGCGGGGCAAAGGTCATTTTGACCATACGTTTATGAAGGAGGGGAACACCAAAATACATCCCAAGATCGGCAGTGAGCCCAACCCCCACAATCTGACTCATCTCAAAAGCTCTGTTGAAGTGAACATTCTTGGACACAAACATTTTTTACTTACTTAGATTAATCTTGTGGCCGGAGACCCTACAAAATAAATCCATAACATTTCTAATCTCCTCTATTTGATCAAATGAGGCTTCACCAAAAAGAAGGAGGTCATCAGCGAAGAAAAGATGGGAAATACGGGGCCTAGAGGTGCACATTTGAAGGGGTTTCCAGTTCCCTATATCAACTTCATGATGAATGAGCTGGCCAAGAAGCTCCATACATAGGACAAAAAGGTATGGACTCAGAGGATCACCCTGCCTCACTCCTTGTGAAGGAGTGAAGGGATCCGACGGAATCCCATTCCAGATAATGCTCATGGAGGCAGAGGATACACAGCTCATAATTAACTTGATAAAGTCCCCACGCAATCCAAGGCTTTGAAGGGTGAATTCTAAGAAACGCCAGTCTAACCTATCGAAAGCCTTTTCCATGTCAACTTTCACCGCTATAAAACCTTTCTTCCCTCTCTTATTCCTTATGGTATGAATAGCCTCCTGAGCAATAATGATATTGTCCACGCTTTGCCTCTCGACGATGAAGCTGCATTGGTTTTCAGCGACAAGATAGTCCATGACACCTTTGAAACGATTGGCAATAACCTTGCTGACAATTTTATAGCTCACGTTGCAAAGAGAGATGGGTCTAAAATCTTTAAAGGAGACCAGATGATCAACCTTGGGAATAAGGACAATGTTAGTATGGTTAATTGCTTTCACCTCATCCGGGTTGTCAAAAATCCTAATGACCAGGTCACAAATCTTCTGCCCAAGAAAATCCCACTGAGTTTGGAAGAAGTGGGGATTCAAACCATCAGGACCCGGAGCTTTGAAGGCCCCCATCTCAAAAGCCGCATTCTTGATCTCGATCGGGGAAACTTGCTTGTGAAGAAGATCAAGCTGAAGAGCGCTCATGGGAGGGAAATGAGCCACCCAAGGGGAGAAGGGAGAGGAGACGTTGTCGGCCGAATAGAGATTTTGGAAATGCTCAAGAGCCATATCTCTCAAACGATTCTCCTCGGAAACCCAGTTACCATTATCGTCTTGAAGAGCCCCAATAGTACCCCGTTTTCTCCTTGACACCACATTGGCGTGGAAGTATTTCGTATTTCTGTCACCTCCGCTGAGCCATTTGCATCTAGATTTCTGGAACCAGATCAGCTCTTCCTGCATAGCCAATTTTTGATACATGTCCCAAAGCTTCTTTTCAATCCTGTGGAGCCCATTCCGGGAGCCCTCGCAGAGCCTGGCACAGTCAATTCCTTCCAATCTATGGAGGATTTCTCTCTTCTTCTTTGTAACATTACCCACCACTTTGTCGTTCCAATCCAATGCATCTTTAGCAAATTGGGATTTGCCTTGGAGCCAGTCCTTCCCCTGCCAAGCCTCTTTAACCACATCACTGAAACCATCTTCAATGCACCACGCAGCTTGGTAGAGGAATTTCCTCGCCCTGTTACGACCGGCACTAAGCATATGGTCCGCAACAACAACAACCCGATGGTCAGACTTAAACCTAAGGAGGTGGAGAGATTTGGAGTGGGGGTTGTGGATTTCCCACTCAAAATTACAAAAAACCCAATCAAGTCTCTCTTTAACCCCAATTTTCTCCCAAGTGAATCTGTCACCGTCAAAAGGCACCTCAATGAGGTTACAGCTGTTAATGCAGGATTGAAAATCCATCATAGAGCTATGATTAGGATTAGCCCTACCCTCTTTATCACTTGATGAAAGATAAGCATTGAAATCACCCAAGACCAGCCAGGGGAGTGACACCGTTTGAAAAATGGCATGCAAAGCCGACCACAGATCCCTTCTCTTTAGCACACTGGTATCCCCATAGACAAAAGTCACAAACATCGGACTCAAATTGTTTTTGTCGCAGATTTTGCAGTGGTTCAATTGGGTACTAGAAGCAATATATTCAAGATGAACCTCCCAGTTATTCCAGAGCACCCATATACCCCCAGCGTAACCGGTAGCTTCGATACGCAACCAGTCATTAAACCCCAGCCTCCTCACCACATTATCTGCTCTATTCCCACTAACTCTGGGCTCCACAAGACACATAACATTGATGCCATATTTATTAACCACTTCTTTCAACACTCTAGGAAAAGAACTACCACCCGCCCCACGACAATTCCAAGATGAGATAATCATAAACACAAGCAAAAAGGAGAAAGGCACAAAAGACTTACTTGTCCGGTGGTTTATCTTCCATTAGAACAACAACTTCGAGCTGGGATACAGAGCGTAACTCAGACCCGTGATCAAGCAATTCCTGATTAGGATTTGAATGATTTAGAGGAACTAAAGACATGTTCACAGTCTCCAAAGAATTGTTCTTCTCAAGCTTCTCGGACTCACTGGGAATCACCACTAAAATAGGAGTGGGTTCAACTCCTCGGTGATCATAATTAATTGGAGTTGAGGAATGATTTATAACACTTAAAGCACAAGTGGATCAGATTGGCCCACTCCTTCATGTCCTTCTCCTCTTTCGGTGGTGATTCTTGGGCAACCATCCAAGGTTCCTTTCTTGGGATCAGCCCACTCCTTCAAGCTTCCTCTAACCAAGTTGTGGGTCCTTTGTTTGGTTCCTTTCTTGGGCTTCAAATTGGGAGGAGCTAGCGGAATATGTTCAAACACGCGAGCCTTTTAGGCCTAAGAATATTAGCAAGTGGATTGATGCTCTTACAATTAGTAGTGAAGTTGAACATCTGGACCAACATCTAGGTAAAAATTGGCACTCAAAGAAGGATTATAAGTGTGAGTTGCCTTCTAGGGTTTTCACCGCTAATAACCTTAAACTTTTAAAGTTGATTGGAGTAATTGTAGGCACTCTTTCTCCAATTAATTTACCTTTGATTGAAGTATTGCATTTGAAAGATATTAAATTTGGAGATGTTATAAGCTTGGAAATGATTCTTTCTTCATGTACTTTACTTAAAGACTTGGTACTAAATATTTCGGATTTAAACTCTTACTATCCAGTTAACATCAACGGACTTAACGGACTTAACCACTTGGTCAGTGCAGAAGTTCCGCAACGTCTGTTCCCATGGAAAGTTTTGTCTAATGTTACATCTTTAAGCTTGTATTGGTACCGGCAGGTATGAATCTAACATAATCAGTAAATTTTTCTCTTTTTCTCCATGAGATTTCATTCTGATTTTGTATTCAAAGCAGGTTATGTGGCCATTTAGTGATGATATGCCAATGTTTAACAATTTAACCAAAATGGAATTAATGTGCGGTTGATGGGTGGACTGCACTGTCTTCAAAACTTTCCCAAACTCCAAAAGCTTGTAATTTACAAGGTATTAAGATTATAACTTTTTATCAGGGAAATTATTGATTTTTTAAATTATTTGTTTCGCTATTTTTTTTAAGTCTTCCCAAAATCTTACCTCAAGAATTTCAAAATCCTAAATCAAGTTTGGTTCTTATAATTAATAAGGGATTGACTACACTTGATAAGAAATTTACTACTTATTTTAATAGTAAATAACTGATTTAAGATTTTGATATTTTGGAGGCCGTTTTTTGAGATCCCCCTTTTTATTGTAATACACTGATTAGTAGTTTTTTAACTAAAATTTCTCTTTTTGTGTCAGCTTGGTTTTTCATCACCGCCTGAACTAATATTTGATGTTCCTTCATGTGTTTCATTACATCTTAAGGAGTTCATCCTTGGTAACTTCGTTGGTTCTGAAAATGAGTTTGAAGTCATAAAATTTATGACGAGGAATGCTCGAGCTTTGAGTATCAACCTTTGTCCTGGAAACTTGGAGTTTTATTACGACCCGCTCAAAAAATTAGCATCAGACCTTAGATTAGGGCCTAGAATGGAAGAACAACCATATGTATTTATGATTTCTTAGTAAAGGTGTACAGCTTTTTTGTTATAGGACCCATCCTTAGCTGGAGCCATGTCTAGGATTAATTGCTTCTTCATTATATAAATGAACTCGAAGGAAAATGTGAGAGGACATCTCATGACAACTTTGGTGGTCTCAAAAAGTCGCATATTTGTTTTGAGCAAATCAACTCGCTCTCATTTTATAGAGCTTACTAGGAAAGTCCTATGTTTTATTGTATAATCTGTTTTGCAGATTTTGAAGTACCATTAACTTTTTTTCCATTAATAATATGTATTCCATATGTCTTTAAAAAAGGGTAAAGTTAAAAACAAAATTAGAATGTTAAGTATCTATCTGTGTTATGCAAAATTACTTTATGGGGAAATATGTATTCGTAAACATTGTAATTATTTCCAATGATAAAAAATTAAAATATAAATTTTTAATTAAGAAAATAATCCTGACTAAACTCTCTACATTTTAATGTTTAGTTATTAATTAATGTTCTCTCATCTCTCCTTAAATCTTTCTTAGCACATATAGTTTCTTCAATAGCAACTGGCTTCGAGTGAATCCAGAAGACAAATTAAAATTATTCAACTGTAGGCGTCTATTCACTGTATGGTACATACATATACTCGGATTATGCTTCTTCTTTCTTTAATTTGTATGGTTCATAAGTATATTTGCTTTTTTTTCCCCATCTGTTCCTTTTATAGGAATTGAAATTGAAATTGGTTAAGAAATTGGAGGTCCAGGAAATTCCTCCTCAATAATCTTCAACAAACCCCCATCTATAACCAAATCACGTACAAATCATCTATGCAATCACAAATTCCAATATATTGGAATTTACAAAATGCCGCGAGTATATATAAGATGAGTATACATAAGAATGAGTAATTGTGTAATTAGACAAAATCGATGTGTCCTAAAGCATACATTGTGTTGTGGCATAAGCAGTGTGAAAAAGAATAAGCACCCAAAATGTAGGAGTGGGCATGGGTAAGGCTGGATAGTGCGAAACCCCTGCTCGATGCCCAGCCTGAAGGATGAAAGGGTTGCATTGCAGCCTGATGTCCAACCCTGTCTGATAGAAGCCCTAACCATTTTAGGCAGAGTAAAGATGGGTTAGGCAGGGCGGACTTCCTTGCCTAAGTGGTAACTCCATATGTATAAAAACTCTAATTATATTTAATAAATAGTATTAAAAACTTCAAATGCATTTCATGATCTCACATCTTGAAATATCTCAAAATAAATCTATAACTTGCATCTTGAAATTTTTTTTTAAAAAAAAACTACCATACGGTTTAACAATTACATGACAAGTTATGAAGTAACATGTGTTTGTGTATGAATATTATTTGATATGAATATGTGCAACTGCGATAAAAACTACAAAGAAACTAAATTTCTTGTCTTTGATCTGAATTTTTTAAAGCTTTGTATCATCCATCCAAATTAAAAGAACCTCCGTCTATCCAAAAAGAAATGACTTATATGTAAATTATGGTGGATGGATATTAAATATTTATGGAATCGAAGGTAATGTAAATGAATGTAATACAATGTAATGGAATATAATATAATAATGATTATATGAATTTGTTTAGTTCGTCTTTAAGAAAAGATGATGTATGTGCATAAAAATGTTTGGTTGGATTACATAAAAAAATGAGAATATATGGGAATAATATAGAAAGAGACAAAATTACCCTTGTCTACATATATATGTATAATGTACATGTTGGGCTCATGATAATTTTTCAATTTATGTGTTCAGGTTGAGTTCATAGCAGTTTTTTAATATTTAATAACGAAAATATTATGTAGTAGGTTGTTCATGTTTTTTTTTTAAATATTTAATGGTGGAAATATTATTTAATCGGATATTTTAATATTTTATAATGGCGGATTTTTTTATATTTTTTAATGGAGGAATATTTTTTAGAATTTTATATTATTAATTAATTTTCTAATATTTAATGGTTGTAATTATTTAATATTTAACGTTTATGGGTGGGCATTTTGGTCAATTTAAAAAATTATGATGGTAATAATGTCTTTTTCACTAGATTATAGGATGTCTGCATTTTTATTTATCAGTCCTAGCGTAGTAATCCTGATTACATCAAATGATGTGATCCAGATTATAAAATATAATCCTCTTTACATTACATATGCCCAACCAAACACTGTAATCAGTCTATTGTATCAGGATTACATATAATCCTCTTTCACGAAATCGAACCAAACGGGCTATAAATAATAATATCAAACATTGCATAAAAATGAAATAATATATATATTAAATAAAATAATATGTATAAAATGATATTTATTTTGTATAAAATAATGTATATTGAATAATATATATTTTAAATAAATTGCATATAATTTTCCAGGCAGGATTGTTCCCTTGTCCAATAGTTAGCTTAGCCCAAAGATGCCCAAATTTTTTTCGGGCCACTTCTTTTGGGGTGGTCAGGACAATCTTTGACTGGGCTCAGATGGGCATACCGAGCTCAGACACCATGCTCACCCCTACCAAAATGGTTATTTTGTTGGTTTGGTAATATTGGTTGATATGCCAAAATGGTTATTTTGTTAATATTATAGTATTTAAAATGTATTTATTAGGAAATTGGTTGATATGCCAAGATGGTTATTTTGTTAATATTATAGTATTATTAAATAAAATAATATGTATAAAATAATGTATATTGAATAATAGATATTTTAAATAAATTGCATATAATTTCTGGGCAGGATTGTTCCCCTATCCAATAGTTAGCTCAATCTAAAGATGCCTAAATTTTTTTTGAGCCACTTTTTTTGGGGTGGGCATGACAATTTTTGATCGAGCTCAGATGGGCATACCGGGTTCCTAGACACCATACTCACCCCCTACCAAAATGGTTATTTTGTTGGTTTGGTAATATTGGTTGATATGCCAAAATGGTTATTTTGTTAATATTATAGTATTTAAAAGGGAAAATCACTCTGAGGTCCCAAATAAGCAACATATTATCAGAAAGGTCCCTAGAAGTTGTAAAACACACTCAACAAGTTGTAAATACCTGCAGAAGAGTTGTAAATAGGGACCTTTCTGATAATATGTTGCTTGCTTGGGACCTGGGAGTGATTTTCCCTATTTAAAATATATTTATTAGGAAATTGGTTTCGTAATAGGATTATATGATAGTTATCTTATTATAATTTTTTAGCTGATAAAATTTCATTTTTTGCTCGTTTTACATTTTTAAAACTTATTCAATATTATTGTAATTAAAAGTTATTTATCAGGAATTGTGGTCAACAATAATAGAGAAGCTAGATAATAATGGATTGTCATCCATTTTTAGAGATTTCTTTATTACTTACTGTTAATATAACCAAATCATATCTTGGTAGCTTTTATATAGGAACTTATAGATTCTCGTGATATTGATTTTTTTTTTCCATGAAAATCACATAATTTTAAAAGAAATATATTATAAAAAAAATCTTTAGCCTTTAAAAATAATGAAAAAATGACATAAAAAGAACCTGAAAATTGAAAAACCTCACATCAGGTTTATTGCCTAAAATCGGTAATGACTATGTATATGATAAGCAATTCACAATTTGTTTAATTTGAAATATTTAATTTGGGATTTTGTAATTTTTATTTTATTTTTCTGCATTTTCCCAAAAAATTGCAAAGTTTGGCTTTTTTTAATTATAAAGATGGCTAAATAAAAAATGATTGCCCTTAATAAAAACAAGAAAAAGAGTGACTAATAAAGAGAGGTGGGAACGGAAAAAAAATATAAAAATAAACAGAGAGAGATGGGGATAGTGGGGGCATCAGTCATCACTTGAGCGGGAGCGGGAAATCGTTTCGGTGACTTGCTGGTCAGTGGACCGACGTCGTTTGACCGCTGAGCATCAGGTGCTCATGGAAATGTGAACTCATCCCTAGACGGAGGGAAAGCGAGACGGCAAGGCAGAAAGGGATAGAGAATTACAGAGATTCAGAGAAAGCTTCGAGAGAGATCGATCGACGGAGACCGAGAGGGGAATAGAGATGGAAGAGAGAGCACGATTCAGCAAGATTGAAAGATAGTGAAGAGGCGAATCGAAGAGTCAAAAGCTAGAGCAGACAGAGAGATTGAAGGGAGGAGAGGCAAAAACAGGTAATGTTGTCCATCTGCGCCTCCTTTTACTTTTTCACATACTTGATTATAGTATCAAATTTTCATGTCCTATTCTAACGTCAGTTTTGGATTAATTAGGAGTTCACCAATCTTCCAAACATGATGTTCAATGCTTTCCCTTGACCGTGCACTGATGAAGTCTGCGTATTGCTCTCCGAATGGCTTCAATTTCAGAAGAAAACTTACTACTAGTGCTTTACGATTTTCTGAATAGGTTGAAGTTGAACTAAAATCTTTGCTCCATCCTCACTTCCCTGGAATATTGGCTAAGGTTATGGCAAATTCAGTGTCCACGCAACAAAGCAGAAGTGGATGTGGGGTAATAAGGAGGGATAGGATTAGCGAGCTAACAGACCCATTGCTTCTACATATTCTGTCTTTTCTTCCAACCAAACAAGCCATTTCCACAAGCCTCTTGTCAAAGAGATGGAGGCCACTCTGGCGCGGACTATCAAATCTTGACGTCGATGATCTTGACTTCCAAAGTTTTCAATCCTTCGCACAGTTTGTAGATGCAGTCCTTATCGTGGGAGATTTTAAACCACTTAAAAAGTTTCGTATATATAGTCGACAAAATTACAGCTATCTTTTGCCTCCTCGCATTATTTCTAACCAGATTACAATTTGGGTTTATGGGGCAATAAATCGCCAAGTTGAGCAGCTGGAGCTAATTTTCCCAGGTTCCACCTTTCAAGGAATCATTTTGCCGCCTAGCATGTTTGTGTGCACTACCATTCAGGATTTAAGGTTGTCTTGGGTGACCGTGGGTACTCTTTCATATGTTAATTTGCCTTCTTTGAAAGTGATGTCTTTGTATAAGGTTAAGTTTCCTGATTTTCAATGTGTGGCAATGCTTCTTTCTGGTTGTCCTCTTCTCGAAAAATTGGTATTGGTAGATGTGGATATAAGGAATGGTAACATTTCAACCGCTGTCAATGTTGAAAGTCTTCAACATTTGGCCTCAGCAGCTTTTCCAGCCTTTATGATGATCTTGAAAGCTTTCTCTGATGTGAAAATTCTTAGATTATGTCAGGTAAGAATGATGATAAGTTTTATTTTACTGCTCTTCGTTTTGAAGATGTGATAACTGAAGCTTTATATTGCTTTGATCTTCCTCTTGTAGAACATATGGTCACCTAGCCAGGGTATGCCAACATATCACAATTTAACTCGTATGGAATTCTCATGTTATGGCAAAGACTGGGCTAGGATAGTGAAATGCCTCCAAAACTGCCCCCAGCTCCAAATTCTTTGTATTCTTCAAGCTATTGTTCATGAAGAGGATACTTTGATTGAACCAATAGTGGATGTTCCTCAATGTATTTCATCACACTTGAACACATTCTATCTTGGAGACTACGAGGACTGGAACTCACAATTTCATATGGTAAGATTTATTATGAAGGAAGCAAAAGTTTTGAGGATCATCTCCATTCGCAGTATTTCTTCCATAAATATAGAAAGGAAGCATCAAATGCTCAAAAGATTATCCAAATGTCCCAGAAGCTCTGAGAATTGTGAGCTTTTTTTTGACTAAATTTCTGAGACTTGGGTTATGTTCTACCTTAGTGACTCTGTATGGACCTTATTTCTCAATGAAGTTACTGCTAGGTTGTAAGAAAACTTTGGTTTATATATGTGTAATTTTGTCTACCTTAGTGACTCTGTATGGACCTTATTTCTCAATGACTTGGGTTTATGTTCTACCTTAGTGATTCTGTACGGACCTTTTTTTTTTCAATGATGTTACTGCTAGGTTGTAAGAAAACTTTGGTTTATACATGTGTAATTTTGTCTATGTGAAAAGTCTATGAGTAGAATTTCCTTTGGAAACTTCATCTGCTTTGCAAATTTGGAAAATTTTCCCCAAGGCAATTCCAGTTATTGACATTCTCAAGGTCCATCATCTTATCGTCTCTTCCCTTTTTCCTTTTGGTTGTCCGGTAGAAGAATCTTTTGAACATATTTTCTGCTCATGTAGTTTCACTTAAGCAGCTTGGTTTGGCTGCCTCTCAATAAGATCTTCTGATATATTGCCTTTCAATCAGGGGGTGTTGGACAAGGTATGCTAGAGACTTAGCTGGTTGGAACCACTTTGGTATCCTCAGTTACATAAACCATCTTGGGATACACCATGCAAACATCATCATTTCAAAGTAGATACTTGCATGGAAATTGAAAAAAGCATAAAACGCCATTATTGGCAGAGTTATGGAAACTTAACGCCTTACAGAGGTTTAAGACATTCATGTGGAATGTGTTATGAGATTCAATATTTGAGTATCATGTTAGTGTTGATGCTGAGAGTTCCCACATGTCACGTATTAGTGTTGACTCAAATCAGAAACACTGGAAAGACAAAATTCCTAGACAGAGGGCAAGTGAAACGGTGAGGCAAAAAGGGGAACAGACAGAATTTGAGAGATTCAGAGACAGAGAGAGGTTATGAGAGAACAACTACTGTTATTTTTCTTGATAGTTAATTTTCATGTTCCTCAACATTTTTGTTATAGGACCCAGAAACAAGTGCCAAAATCACTAGCGTTTTAAGGATCAGTTGTTTCTTCACTGTATATTAAGAACAGGAATGATTGAAGATCCTTTGTTGCATACTTGCATCTAGTTCAGATTGTTGTAAGGAAATAAACTCAAATTCACATCCTTTCCTATCCTCTTTTCCAAGTCCTCTTCATGTCAAAACTTTATTAGATTATGCTTTTAATGTTGCTTGGAGTCCAGCTCTTGAATAATTTGAGGATCTGTTGCCCTGTAAGAAATGATCCAATACTTTTACGTTAGCAAGTGATTTGTGATTTTATTTTGTTCTGAAAATCAATTATCATTGATTTTGGCAAGTTGTTTTCTTGAAGCTTTATTTTTTCTTTTCATTTGTAAATTTCATTAAATTCATTAATATTCTGGCATTGAACAATTTAACCCCCTGATGAAATTATTATATTTCATGGTTGGATTAGTCAGTTATTTTCTTCTGAATTGACACATAAGATCTTGATAAAATATTATTAGTTGTTAATTGGATGACAATTGCCTCTTCAAAAATATTTTTATTTTTATTTAATCGGATGACAATTGCCTCTTCAAAATCTACGAAAAGACACCATTATTAGACTAAGGGTCTGTTTGATATGAGAGATTTGGAGAGAAAAAGAGAGGAGGGAAAATTTTTTTGCGTTGGATTTAAGAAAATTGGAGAAGTGGGTTACAAAATTTTAATAGAGATAATATGTAAGATTAAAAGAGTAAGAAAACTTAATTAAAAACTTTATATTCCACTTCTTTTATTTTTTTAAATCCATCTTAAAAAAATTTTCCCTCTACCAACTTTCCCTCCCCTCCCCTCATACCAATCAAGCCCTAAGGGTGTATTTAATTTGAGGGGAGGGGTGGGAGGGGAGGGTTAAATTACTATTTTGGGTTGAAAGTATTTAAATTTTGGATGGGAACCCAAAATTTAAAAAGAATGAAAGGGTAAATTTTAGGCGGGAATCTAAAATTAAAAAAAAATAAAAGGATAAATTTTAGATTTCTCCATCTAAATTATAATTTATCACCCATCTCCTCCCCACCCCTCAAACTAAACACACCTTAAAGACTCAATAAACTATAAACTTCCATCTATAGTAGCCCATCTTCAGGAGAAGAGAATAGAGAGGCCCGTTTTAGGAACGAGATGGACCTCCCGTGCAATGTATAGGGAGATAAACGTTAAGAAACAATGTTCAATAACTCTACAACATTTAAGGAATATAAATAGCAAACATAGATTCTTCCTTCCTGAGTATTTCTCCAACATGTCCAGCTACTATATGATAATAAAAAAAAAAAAAATGTTACGTTTGTGGGATAAATACCATCAAACTAAAGCACTATGGAAACATGTTTTCAAAATTGTTAGATTTAACTATAATAACACTTCAGGTATTATTACGACATTAAATTCCATTAAACTCAACGACTACAAATTATCATTACTACACATGCCTGGTCTTACCAACCACAAAGTATCCAATAGATAAACAACAGCAAACAAATCACCAAAAATATAACTCAGCCGCAACATGCTTAAGATTCTTTTCGCCACCCTAAACTGCAAACTTCGACGCTATGAAATTAACTGAACCATAAACTACGACTTCCAACTACACAAAGACACATTCAATTACCTGAAAGTGAAACCAACCATGCCAAGATAACAAATAATAACTTACACTACCAATGCAGCAAGATTCATGAATATCTCCTTGTCCACAACATTTGTTGTTGTCCTAGATCCATGTGTCCATGTCATCAACAACAACCTTCAGACCATCCATGGAATGAACTCGAGATATAAGGCAACAGAGAGCTGACCGTGAGGGAAAACGGATTTAGACAGATGCAGCCCGACAGTTCATAATGATTGGCCTTTGACTTCTTGTTACAAAATAAGGTCTACATTAAAGTTGGAGGATTGCTGAGAGGTGGTAAAACGACTTTTACTTTTTGGCAGCACATTGAAAATAGGTCAATATCCTTGTGTTTTCTGTCCTTCACGCGTTCATTGAACCAAAAGGATGCTCCACAATATTTGCACTTGTACGTTTGGTCACCTTCATCTTATTAAAGATAATTGTTATATATATTAGTGTTTAATAGTATACTGTACTATAGGAGTATAATAATATAAAACTTATAAGCTATATGGACAAAGAAAAAGCCTTCTGTGGCCTCATTTAATACATTACCTATGTAGTCCACGTTATGGGACTTCTTCTTAGCGGTTACTTGCTTGGATTGGCACGTCACGCTAGCTGAGGGTTGTGTAATACACTCATCTGCGTGCCATAAACAGGGTCATAACACATCTACATCATAACACAAAACTGATGAATCAAATCACATCAGTCCCACTTGGATATTCATCCTGCCCTAAATCACTACTGGAACATTTACCAACTTCGTTGAGGTCGTAGTCAAACACTATGCACTTGTAATGAGCAGCTTGGGGGCATCTGTGTTCATAGAAGCTACATTTATAGCAGCTGTAGACCTACTCAAACTGTTTGATAAGATCCTTCGACCGGTAGAAGTAACATGAGAAGAAATCATGGTTGGTTTTATTCCATAACCTATCAAGTATGTACATATTGATGCTGGTAAGTAAACTTGTACCATGCCAATATGAGATTTAGCCATAAGCCAGAACAAAAACTTTGTTTCATACTTACCTTTAAATGCTTTGGTATGTTTTTTCGAGCCTCGCTCTTGGTGTCATAGCATTAGACGATTCCAGTCCCCTCCACCTAGCGCCATTAATGCGAACAGGTTCACTGGAAACTTGGTTAATTTGCTTGCTTGTACCCATAAGTGTTTCAACTCA
Source organism: Inga leiocalycina (assembly GCA_963242795.1). NCBI lineage: Eukaryota > Viridiplantae > Streptophyta > Magnoliopsida > Fabales > Fabaceae > Inga > Inga leiocalycina. The sequence continues at coordinate 50,620,408 of OY725328.1, read as the reverse complement.
TGTGTCAACATGACATATTACATAAAGGAAAAGAAACTCACAAATATGTATGAGATATAAGTTTCCATTGAAACAATGTACATTGGAACCTATCAGATAGATTTATTGCAACATTAGTTATGTCCTGCAATGCTAACCCATGATGAATCTGTCTACGAGTTGACTTCCCCCTATGATTGCTTAAACATGGTGTAGGCTGAGTGCATCCATCATTGATACATACTATAGGAGCAAGTTGTGACTCAACAATGTCTACATTTAAACGACCATCCCCTGATGTACACTACAAAAAAAAAAACTTTCAGCGGCGATAAAAAGTCGCCGCCTATGTGGCTGTCGCTGAAAGTTTTAGCGGCGACAATTTTTGTCGCCGCTAAAAGTATACTTTCAGCGGCGACTTTTGTTGCCGCTAAATGTGACTTTCAGCGGCGACATTTGTGTCGCCGCTGAAGGTGACTTTCAGCGGCGACTTTTGTCGCCGCTGAATGTGTTAATTTTTTAAAAAAAAAATTTCAAAGAATTAAATTTTTTATTAAAAAAATTCGAATTTTTTTTTAAAATTTAATTTACAATTGCCACGTGTCTCCTCCCCGTGCTACCACGTGTCGCTTCCCCGTGCTAACATGTGTCGCCTCCTCGTGCTGCCACGTGTCGCCTCCTCGTGCTGCCACGTGTCGCCTCCTCGTGCTGCCACGTGTCGCCTCGCCGTGCTGCCACGTGTCACCTCCTCATAATTCCTCCATGTGACACTCCTCCAGTTCGAACCCGCGACCTCAGAGAGCCGATGCCTAAGCGCGCGAGTCTCTACCAGTTGCGCCGGAATGAACCTATGTCATATTATTACATATTATTATATATATATATAATATTATCATATATATCAACATAAATACATATAATTAATTAATTATATACATATAATTAATTATTAATTAAATATAATATTATTAAAAATAATGAAAAATTAAATAAAAACGAAAAAAATATTGATATATTTAAATTTAAAATTTTTTTAATTAAAATTACTTAATAAATAATAATTTAATATCATAAATATTATTTTTAATAAAAAATTATAAATCTAATATTAATAAATAATAATATAATTTTAATAATTAAGGTTAAATAGAATTATTTAATAATTAATAGTTAAATTTTATAAATATTATTTTTAAAAAATATTAATAAAAAAAATATGAAAAAGACTTTCAGCGGCGATACTTTTGTCTCCGCTGAAACTCACTTTCAGCGGCGACTTTTAATAGTCGCCGCTGAAAGTGTTTAAAATTTTTTTTTTTTAAATTTTCGGAAAAGACTTTCAGCGGCGACACTTTTGTCGCCGCTGAAAGTGTTTACATTTTTTTTTTAAAAAATTTTCGGAAAAAACTTTCAGCGGCGACAAATAGTCGCCGCTGAAAGTGTTTAAAATTTTTTTTTTAATTTTCGAAAAAGACTTTCAGCGGCGACACTAAAGTCGCCGCTGAAAGTGTTTAAAATTTTTTTTTTTTTTTAATTTTCAGAAAAGACTTTCAGCGGCGACACTTTTGTCGCCGCTAAAACTCACTTTCAGCGGCGACTTTTAATAGTCGCCGCTGAAAGTGTTTAAAATTTTTTTTTTTTATTTTCGAAAAAGACTTTCAGCGGCGACACTAAAGTCGCCGCTGAAACTCACTTTCAGCGGCGACACTAAAGTCGCCGCTGAAACTCACTTTCAGCGGTGACTTTTAATAGTCGCCCGCTGAAAGTGTTTAAAATTTTTTTTTTTTAAATTTTCGGAAAAGACTTTCAGCGGCGACACTTTTGTCGCCGCTGAAAGTGTTTATAAATTTTTTTTTTTTAAAATTTTCGAAAAAAACTTTCACGCCGCTGAAACTCACTTTCAGCGGCGACAAAACAATGTCGCCGCTGAAAGTCTGACTTTCAGCGGCGACAAAAGTGTCGCCGCTGAAAGTGACACCTTCAGCGGCGACATTAAAAGTCGCCGCCAAATGTCGCCGCTGAAAGTGATATTTTTTGTAGTGGTATTACCTGTTGAAGTGCAGGAGAATGGATTATTCCATTGATAACACACAACAAAAATCCACTTCAACTTGTTGTGAGATCTAATAAACCTGGTGTGTCTAGGCATCCAGTTGACTTCCTCTTCAACGACATCTTGTGTTGTAACTAGAGATGATGACACAAATAGAGGACTCAAGAAAGAAGGCAAAAACGCCAAAGTCTACCTTCACTAAATGGGCGTCATAGGGCAACACACATAGAACAGTTATCCATTATCCCATCCATACATATGGCAGTAACAATGAACAACACTCATCACATGAGGAAGAATCATCGGTGTTATCGTAAAACCAACCGCCTGGAAGACCCTTTCTGGAATATTTAAACTGAAGTGTTTTGTAGGACAAAACTCATGAATACACAAATAAATCACAAATTATAGTACATGAATTTTCCTACATCAATAGCGGAAGACTTATAAGAATTACCTCTCGCCATTACTAAGCTTTGATCTGATGGAGAACTCATGAATCCTAATGAAAGAGAGCTGCAAAAGAATTGAAGACAGGATATGAATGTCAGGTCTCTTTCTGACTGGCTGTGGGGCACAGCGACGGCAACTGGGTTAAGAGCCGTCGCCAGTCAGGGAACCTCAGATGAGCAGATAGGGTTTTTCCTTGTACGCTCAATTTAGACGGCTAAAACCTTATTGTGTATTTTCCACCATCAGAAAAATCACATTAATAGCCAATAACCCTAATCATGAATTAGGCCTAAATCTGACTAACGGGCCACACTCTGGATATTTTAATTAATTACCTAATTAATAACTAATAATAATTATAATATATATTAAAATATCTAACATTCTCCCACTTGGCCAGTAACTAACGTTAGTTGCCCTATTCAGATTAATTAAGGCTATGCTGCAAGAATCATGGCGATAAGTCCCCTTAAGTCGAGTATTATCTTCCATGTATTACATAGCAGCACCCTTACTTAATGGGTTAAAACTTTATGAATAAACCTTAAATGTTTATTCGATTTCTTCTTGAATGTTTGTCAATCTCGAAAACCAGGTACCAATATGAGACAACAAACTCTAACTTGAATTTCATCATTTATCAATACCTTATTTAGATCACTCAATGTGATCCAAGTCACAAATAAGGTATTTGATCCTTCAGTGTCTCTAAATGCATGCAATTCATTTAAGGATCTATACTTTATGTGTTTATGACCTATTGACTTTATGGTCACACAACACCCTTAATGGGTTTAAATTAATTTAAAACCACATGATGAAATTCTTTAACCGGCAATCTTATAACTTGCCTCCAAGAATGACTAGATTAAGCAACTCATGGTGAAACTAAGCAATCAGTGACTACTTAGCAATCTTGTACTCCTCCATAATGCAATTTGTTCAGTAAACGTAAAGATGCATCAGAATGTTAACCATTTTATAGCTAACACATCATACTAAACTAAACAAATCTAATCATTCTCCTATATGTAGAGCATGAGACTTAATGTACATTTTAAAATGTACTTCATGACCTGCAGCTTTTCAATTATTATTCAAGTAATAATATGTTTGATAATCCTCCTAAAAGTCCCTTGCAATGGCATTGCTCGTTTGTGTGCACATTCAAGCAAGCATGCACCTAGGAAACCAAATTAGAAGGAACGGAATATAATGATATTAGAAACATATAGACAATTAAATCATATTCTCATAATAGATATTAAATACAACAACCACCATCTATCTATAAATGTTCAAATACATGTGATCATAGGTTTCTTATGACATTCCCAAGCGTTTTGAGAACAGTTTCCTTATATATTCTAAAAGAATACTACACTTACCCTAGTCCTATCACAAATTTGAACAATGATGATTTTGTTATGTATGTGCAACATCTTATATCAAAATTCACAAGCAATGAGTGAATCATCATTTTGTTCGATATAGATTATTCAACTCCCACTAATCTAGTGATATAAATAGTGCTATGATGCTTTCAACATTATCATGTATGTGATTGCACCATAACACATTATTCACCACTAATGTGAAACATGCATGTGAGGACAGTTTCTCAATTTTGCTAACTAAATTCTCCTCATAGTTTATGTGACCTTTCTTTTAGTTCACACACATCTCTCCTTGTTACTATAATGGAAAGATGCTAATGGAAATTAGAGTCACTCTCATTGTTTATGCTCTAGTCAGATTACTTGAAATACATGATGTATTGTTGGTAGCAATTGCCAAATTTAAATTGTCATTTGGTCTTAACCCAATCTGTTAATAGATTGAAGTTGTACAATAAGAGCACCATCTATCAATTTAGAATATCCCTTGCTTGTTTCGGGATATTTTTCCTAATAATTGATAGAGTCCTTAATGTTGATACTTCTTATTTCAAACTTGACCAATTGAAAATTTCAGAACTTCATTATGTTTCACATCTACCTCGAGGAGAAGAGTATCATGTAAAACCAATATTCCATCATGATTAGAGGTTACAATATGTTATGTGTGATCATCCTGAATGAGTTTGACCACTCCCACTAATCATATCATTTCTTAATAATTTGGCATTCCAAAATTACTACACAACTTCTAAAATAGAAAGGATAGCTCAATAGAATTCCCAAGATCTCTTTGCATCTTTACCAAAATATGCAGTCTTAATCTTTAGAATGTTTTCCATCCACACTCTTACATTTATAAGATAATTCTATATAAACCGAGCTTCCAACTTTCATATTTTTAAAAGGGTTTAAACATGATTTTGTTGGAAACTCATCTAAGATATAAAGTTGTCTTGAGTGTATTCTTTAAGAGGAAAACATATAGGCTAAATTACTATCTTTAACCATATACCCATCATGTCATCCATCTCTTCTAATTGACTTCAATATATTAATCTGTTTACCAGATTAAATTACCCATTTCTACTTTATATTCTCAAAAAATGTCAAATGACACTGCTTAATTATAAAGCAAAAGATGTTCAGGTATTTAAAGAGTCAACTAAATCAGGATGAACTATTTCATCTGTTAAAACAAAACCAATGGCAAGTCTATATCCACTACTGCCTCCAATCAAGCCACTAATCATAGACAGATTAAACTTGATATGTCTATTGCTTTATGGCTTTAGGGTTGGTAGCTTGATGCCCCTTATTTAAAATCTCATGCTTTTCTAAAAGGGAACAAAACTTATATAAACACATTTACAATGAATACTTATTATCCATGCATGTATTCATGAAAATGAGTAATAAATCATGAGATAATAAACAAAAGATTTATTCCACCCAGATTAATTGAGACATCTTACCCTATGATGAAGAATCACTTAATAGTCAACAAAACAATGCAACAACATTTATGAGAATTTCTAAATATGTCCCTCAGCCTATCAACAACCATTGACTTCACTCCATTATTTATGTACTTTTAATAACTAGCTTTTAACTGAAATTACTTTATTGAGACAATAATGTTATCTCATTTCTCATGCTAGCATTATAAATACTAGAGCTTTTCTTAATGTCAATTTTGTCCTAATGGCAGAAGTTCTCCTTATAGGCTTAACTGTCTTTAATAAATTATATTAAACTAAATAATTGAATAGATAACAATCATGCTGCAAAGTCAAAATCAAAATTAAATTATACTTACAAAATTGCTATAAGAGGCAAGCAACCATCGCATATAGGTGTATGTTTACCAATGTAAATCATACAATTATAAATTCGTATAACTAAAGTCTACATGTGTGCAAAGACATTAGCATAGCATAAATTTATCTCAAATTTGTGAAACTGGAATGCATTTATATCCCCTAATACCTGTGGGCTACTTAGAGAATATAATGTTGTTCCATTTCACCCTAATTAAAACTATGATTATAGTTATCTACCTGTGGGCAAAGATTAATTATAACCATACATTTAATTACAATTGATGTCTTTAAATCTTTGAGTGATGTATTTTGTTAATTAGAACAAAATAGAGTGTATGTGCCTAGTGAAGATGCTGTGGCTGCTCCTCGATTCTACATACTCATCACAAAGATATCACATCATTGTGTATACTGATTGTACATATGAACATAATTTGATATGGTAAAACCTTATGTGATGATTACTTATGCATACAATATGTGCAGAAGGATGCTGTAGCTATTCCTTAAACAAAATATGTATAATAATCACTAATATCAAATATATACAATTTAAATATCATATATGTATACACAATGTCAATGGGAATCCTAATTAATTAATTTAATAAACTTCTGAAGATTAATATTTTAAATCCATATATGATTATTTATGCATGTTGTAAGAGGGCGCTGTAGCTACCACTCTAGCATGCAAGTTAATCATAAATATTAATCATGTGCACTTAAATTCTATATATGCACAACTTTATGGAAGATTTAAACAATTAATTTAATCAACATAAGTGACTAAATACAATCCTCCCACTTTGATTAAATTAATATTACCCATTAAATAGAGTTGATATTTTAAAACATAAAAGTGATTACCTATACATACAACAGAGGATGTTGTGGCTAAGCCTCTAGATGCATGTTAATCACAAATACCAACCTTGTGCATTTAAATTCTAAATATGCACAAAATTTAATAAGAATTTATTTAATAGATTGATTTAATCAGGCACATTTACCATCGATTGAGACCTCCAAATCCGACGATTTTTATGGCAATATGCATGGAAACAAAAACAAAATGCAACATGGGCAAGTATTAACCAAATAATTATCAAAAATCAAATCGAAAATTATGTTTTCGAATCATAACGTTGCTGCGTTTTTCGGATCTGCGATTTTCGATATATAAGGCGACGGAGATCCTAGAAGGATAGTCAAGTTCTTCTCTTTGTTTCTCTCGCCAACAAGATAATAAAAAACAAACTATGATCTCTGAAACAACTTGAAAACCCAGCACACATAACAATTTAACAGATATGCATAAAAATCGAACGATGATTCCAGATGCAAAGCAAGACGAAGGTGTTTCGGTTTTCCGATGACAGAAAGACGGTATGCTCGAAGAACAATTACATTCTTCACGCGTTGAATAGGCCGAAAATCAAGCATACAAAATTCCCGATCAAGGCAGATTATCATCGACTACATAATGAAATCAAGAAAGGCAAATCAAAGACATACTAGGATTGATTGAAACACATACCATCTTATATCAAAAACCATCCGGAATTGAAATGAGATAATTAAATCGATCAAAGTCATAACAGTCGATAAGCAGAAAAGACAATATGCATCAACCCTAAAGGATTATATAAATTATTCGAATAATGGCATAAGGAAAGCAAACTCGGATCCCTCAAAAACCCAGACGATGATGATTTCTTAGATAAAATTAATTATCCTCACACCTCATAATCCGAAAGCAAGGCAATGTAATATAATCAGTTTGTTAATAGTAATTAGAAACTCAGATGAATTAACTCTCAGCAATAATATAATTCATCTGTTTAAGAAATCCGATCTCCAATCCAAGCTATGGAACCCTTGTAAAAATTACTACGGTAAACTCATTAATTCCATATTTAGATCATCCCCGATCAAAGAGTAGAAGGCAGAGGATCAGAGAGCGTGTCTCTGATACCACATGTAGGACAAAACTCATGAATACACAAATAAATCACAAATTATAGTACATGAATTTTCCTACATCAATAGCGGAAGACTTATAAGAATTACCTCTCGCCATTACTAAGCTTTGATCGGATGGAGAACTCATGAATCCTAATGAAAGAGAGCTGCAAAAGAATTGAAGACAGGATATGATTGTCAGGTCTCTTTCTGACTGGCTGTGGGGCACAGCGATGGCAACTGGGTTAAGAGCCGTCGCCAGTCAGGAAACCCTAGATGAGCAGATAGGGTTTTTCCTTTTACGCTCAATTTAAACGGCTAAAACCTTATTGTGTATTTTCTACCATCAGAAAAACCACATTAATAGCCAATAACCCTAATCATGAATTGGGCATAAATCTGATTAACGGGCCACACTCTGGATATTTTAATTAATTACCTAATTAATAACTAATAATAATTATAATATATATTAAAATATCTAACATGTTTTTCAAATAATGGGGGGTAATATCTCGGATATGTGTGTGATTCTCCAAAATGAATTTGAATTGAATATGCTTGAGTTTGAATTTGAAAAAAGGTGGGAAAGTGAGGTGTTCCGAAGTTCTCACATGAAAAAGCTACAACTCGGCTCGTGTAAGGAGCCTGGGGCGGGTTTTTTCCCCTTAAAACAATGGGATCGGCTCCGATGAACAGCTC